>CM029119.1:16798895-17056395 GCA_016859345.1 Istiophorus platypterus
TGACTCGCTCTTTCTCCCTCTAGGGGGCAGTGTTTGAGTGGAGGAGCCTCCGTCCGTCGGCGCTCGTCCGACCACCGGGATTCGAGGGATGCCAAGAACCCGGAGGAGAGCGCACATGAGCTCCTCAGTCCGTATAATTTTATTCAAACCAGACACAGGGCGATTCGGAAATTGGACCCCCCCCGTAAAACGTCCGATTAATCCAGGTCCTCTGCGCAGGACGCGGTGCTGGGACGCATCCCGTCGCTGGAGCGACGACCTGATGAAGGTCACAGGGTTGCTTTTTTTGTTGTTGTTTTGGGGGGTTTTTGGTTTTTTTGCGAGACCGAAGAGAAACGGACTCATGTGCAGCCTCGTGCCCCCTCACCCCCCCTCAACAGGCGGGGGGGGGGCGGCGTCTTAATTCGTCAGCTTTTCTGTCGCCGCGTGTTCGCAGCGGTGGAGCGACCCTCCGTCTCCCCCCCTTCATCCTAAACCGACCACCTCGGAAAGGAAAAAGGAGAAAGGCGGGAACCAAAGACGAGGGCGAAGCGGCCAAGGCCTCGGAGACGCGTTGCGCTGAGGGAACCGTCCCCGGGGGACAGGACGCGACCGTTCGCCTGGGTCAAACAACAACAACCACACGGGGAGAAATGTGCAGACTGGCCGCCTCGCTCCTCGCACTCCTCCGTCCTCCTGCCACCTTTTCTCTCTCCTCCCTTCCTCACCTCTGCCGTCGTTTGCCCTCCTCTCGCCCTCCCTCCCCTTCGATCGCCCTCCCCTCGTCTGTCGTCCCCCCTTTTGTCTTCTCTCCCATCTCCTCCCCTTCTCAGGTTTTCTCTCTCTCTCTCCCTCTTCCTCCCCCTTTGCCTACGTCTTCCCTGGTCTCGTCTCCCGTTTCTCCTCCTCTTTCCTCACCTCCTCCGTCGTCCCCATCCTCTCGCTGCCTCTAACTTTCCGCCTGTGCTGTTTTCTTCTTTCACCCACCTCTCCCCTCTTCCTCTCCTCTTCTCCTCTCCCGTTTCTCCTTCCCTTTCTCCTCCTCTCCCCCGTCTTCTCTCCAGTCTTCTCCTCTTCTTCAGCTCGTCCCATTTACGTCCTCTCTCCTCTCACCTCCCTTTTTTCCTCGCCTCCATTTGTCTTGGCTCCTGTCTTCTCCTCCTGGCTCAGCTTTTATCTCGTCCCTCCTCTCTCTCTCCTCCTCTATCAGCCCATCCCTTAACTCCCCTCTCTTTTCTCCATTTTCCTCCTCCTCTCGTCCCTCGGCCCGTCTCTTCTTCTCTGTCTCCCGTCTCCTCCTCCTCCTCCTCCTCTTCTCCCCTCTCCTCTCTTTACACCCCCCCCCCCGCCAGTTTCTCAATGAATCCCTCGCCCAGGTTCGACCCCTCCCACTTTGAGCGAGCGCTTAATTGTGGGACCGAAACTTGCGCAGCCTTAAATACCGCGTGCGCCCGGTCGGTGCGTCCGACCAGCTCGAGCCCGCTCCGTGTGCGCATCGGGTGCGTGTCCGTGCGTTTTGGGTTCGGTTTCTGCGTTTTCTTCTCCCGCTCGTCGTGCGCTCTGGTTTATTCCCTCCGACCCTCCGACCCTCCGACCGACCGACCAGCATGCAGGTGTCCCTCGCCCTCCTCGTGTCCAGCTCGGCGCTCCTGCTGCTCCAGGGATGCTGCACCGCCGTGCGGGGCTGGAAGGTGCTGAAGAACGGCGGCACGGAGATCCTACCGGAGCTGAGGGACGGCGGCGGGGCCCCCCGGGAGGCGATGCCGCGGGCCAACAACGGCAGCAGCGGCGACGGCGACGGGGACGGCAACACGATGAATAACCGGGCGAAGAACGGCGGAAGAGCCGCCAGCACCGTCTCCTACAGTGAGTACGAGAAAAACGCGAAAACCGACAGAAGTCGGCCGGTTATCGATCTGTCGATCGATCTGTTCCGCGCGACGCCTGGAAATACGATAAAAGGAGAATCGAAATCGCAGCTTTGAGCCGCGAGGACGGAAAAAGTAGAATCGGCGGAACGAGACGGCGGAAAAGCCGCAGAGCCCGCGAGCAAGTGCGCGGGAGCAGGAACGTGTCTATATATATGTGTCTATTTATCCATCCATCCATCTATCTATATATCTATCAATCTATATCTATCTATACATGTATATCTATATATCAATCTGTACATCTATCTATATCTATATAGATATATATCTAATCTACCTATCTATATCTATATAGATATATCTATCTATATATCTATAGATATATAGATATGAGATAATTTATTTATGTAGGAGTTTAAATGTTATACTCGTGCAGTGTAAATTCATTTATTTACGTATGTGTCTGTATTTCTTCATTTATCTGTTTGTTTTTGTAAAACACGTATTTTCTTTTTCTTCTTCATTTCTTTAAAATGCCCCGGGGGCCCTTTAGGGAGCCCTCCTTTTTAAAGCCGGAGCCCTTTAGGACACGCTCCACCAGCCCTGACCTGCTCCTCCGTTTAAACGCTTCTCCTGCAGGAGTCAGCGGCTTTAACCGTCCCGTCGCTGGATATTAAAAGAAAAAAGGAATCGTATCTTGTGTCCGAGTCACTTGGGCTGTTTGTCCAGGTTTTAGTGGATTCTGGCTCTAAAAAAAACCCAAAACTTCGACGTCGGTGTGAAAATGAAATTAGGCTTTTAAAAACTTTTCTTTTTTAATATAAGTTCATTTTCACACTGTCTCCTAATAACTGGCAGCTCAGATGTGTGAGAGGGATTTTTTCTAGCTTAACCAAAGTTGAGGCTGAGGAGAGCCTCTCTCTCTCTCTCTCTCTCTCTCTCTCTCACACACACACACACACACACACACACTCTCCTTGTGGTTTCTTCCCCTAGACAATATGAAGTGGAGCATTGAGAGAGGGTGAGAGAGGGAGAGGGAGAGAGACATCAGGGGCTTTTTTCACGTTGTCCTCCCGTTTATTTCCTTCTCTCTTTATACTATTAGTCAGGCTCTACTTACGCCATAACTTTCTGATTGCAACAACATGTCTCCCAAATAGAAAAACCCCACAGTTTGTTCTCTGGCGGGTGGGGGTGGGGGTGGCGGGCGGAGGTTTGTCTTTTGGGGTCTTTTTGGAAATTGCTTTTTAAACGCAACGCTGCCTTCGGGAATGATTCCCACCTGCGTCCAGGGAAGGTTGCGCGTCCCGAGCCGAGCCGCGAGCGCCGAGCGTGGGATCACGCTCCGCTTGCCGATGTCTGGAGACGGGTGCTTCGCTTTTCTGACACTTGTGTTTTGTTTTGTTTTTTAAAAACTTTTTTATTATTTTTTTCCGCCTTCGTTGGATCCCTTGGCCGCTCGGGCGGGGATCAGAAATCACGATGAACTGCAGCTGACGTGGCGGGTGGCGGTCAGGGGGGCGCTCGGCGAGTCAGCATCTCAGCATGACTTATGATTATTTTTTTAATTTTTTCTGGTGTCTTCTGAGGGCGTTAACACCTCAGGAGGCGGATGAAAAAATCACCTGACTTCTCACCCTTTGGCAGTAATGTTTTATTTTTTTTTTCCGCCTTCGTTGGATCCCTTGGCCGCTCGGGCGAGGGATCAGAGAAGGAGATGACTGATCACATTAGAGGAACTGCAGCTGACGTAGCGGGTGGCGGTCGGGGGGGGGGGGGCGCTCGGCGAGTCAGCATCTGTCAGCATGACTTATGATTATTTTTATTAATTTTTTTTTCTGGTGTCTTCTGAGGACGTTAACACCTCAGGAGACGGGATGAGAAAATCACACGCGAGGCAGCGAGTCCTTGGCTTCGAACGGGGTCGTGTTTTGCATTAATTTATTTTCATTAGTCTCCGAAAAAGGGATGGAAAAATAAGAAGGGGGGGGGGGGGACTCGCATCCTCCTTGTTTTGGAAAGGGATAAACGGCGGCGGCGGCGGCAGCACAGTCAGCGGCGGTGGCGGCGGCGGTATGTGTTTGGGTTTCACGCCGGGAGACAGAGAAAGAAATCTCCCGGATGATTTTCTCTGTCCTCCCCTCGGCTCTTGTCCCCGGGACGGCTTCTCATGGCCCCGGCGGGGTCACGGCCGAGGCTTTGACCACTGCCTGGCCCGGCTCCAGTCCTCTCCCAGGGCTCCGCTCTCGCTGCCAGCGGAGAGCGACGGCTCACGCAACAGCCCAGCGCTCTGGTCCCGGCCGCCCTCATTAGAAGGGCTCCGTCTTTGTCCTGTTTTTTTTTCAGGCAGTAGAGAGGGGGGAACAGGAAACGTTGAGGGGGGGCAGAGCGAGGCCCAACGCTCGGCGAGGACACGGTTGGTCCTCGGTCCGACGCCGGCGACCGGCGCCGGGCCATGGTCCCCTTCGTCGGCGGCCGTGGAATGACTCTAGACCAGGTTCTCATGTGGGGGGGGGTCACCTCACATAAATCCTTTGTTCAGCCCTTTTTATTTTTTTGCGAAGGAAGCCACAGAGGAAAACAGATCCGTCCGACTGTATCATTTCTCAACCGACAGCTCCCTTTGCAGCTTTTTTACACGCTGCTAGTAAAAAAACAAAAAAAGCCCCAAAAACGCAGGACAATAACTCATGCGTGCGGCCGTTAAAAGGTCGCGGCCCAACTATAGGATTACGGGCCGAGTGTGTCGTCTGGATTCGGCCTGGCCGCCGTCCCGTTTCGCTCGGGGCCGCACGGTTGCGGCGCTGCCTTTTAAAATAAGCAGACAGCTACTCACTCCTCCGTCGCCCCGATGCCTTTCCCGAGGGGGCCGGCGCCGTGTGCCAGCGTTTTCCCTCCGGCCCGAAACCTCCATTAGGTTTGATTGAGCGGTTTAATGGCCCTCCGGTCCGGATTTGCTATCAGCTGATTGCTGCCAGCTGGACTTTTCCTCTGTCAAGCACCAAATCAGCAGCTTAACGATTGGAGCCGCGAATCAAAACTCGGAAATACGAGTGGCCCGCTGCGCCCGAACGCACCGAAGGTCGTGCGAGGTCCAGTTCGTAGGGGGGGCCGTGTCCGCTCCGGTGCCGCTTCCTTTCCTCTTGCTCGTTGCTTTTTTCTTCTCTTTCAGAATAGGCGAGGTCGTGGACGGAACCGGAGAAGTAGCGCAGACTGGGCCAAGACGCAGCCGCGGCGCCGTCGGGTCGACCCATACTGCTCTGGCGTGGCGCCTCGTAGCGTTCGTTTTTGGGCCGAGGCCACGAGTGTAACTTTGATATCCTGCTCTTCCAGGTGCCTCGGAGCTGAGCTGCAGGGAGCTGCGCTCCACCCGCTACATCGCCGACGGTGCCTGCCGCAGCGCCAAACCCGTCCGGGAGCTGGTCTGCTCGGGCCAGTGCATGCCGGCGCACCTGATGCCCAACTCCATCGGCCGCGGCAAGTGGTGGAGGAACGCCGCCTCGGACTACCGCTGCATCCCGGCGCACTCCCGGACGCGCAGGGTCCAGCTGCACTGTCCCAACGGCAACACTCGGACTTACAAAATCCGCGTGGTCACCTCCTGCAAGTGCAAGCGCTTCCGGCCCCACCACAACCAGTCGGTGGCCAAGGAGCTGCCGAAGACGCAGCGCAACAAGAAGCACGGCCGCTTGGCCCAGGACCGGAAAAGGAACAGCACGCCGCAGACGGGCAACTCGTACTGACGCGGCCCTCGACCCCCTTCCCCCCGGCGTATAAGGACAGAGACTGGGGCGCGTTCCTACACAAACCAACAAACAGACAAACACGAACACACACACACACGGCTAACTACACACCAACCAACATGTCTCCTTCGGATGGGAAGGGGACGCAAGAGAAATTTTGAAAGCGAGCGAGTCCGTAAGCTAACCGCCGGGCCCGTCTCCAAGTCGCTCGTCGTCGGCGTACGTGTGAACTTCGCTTGTTTGCGTGACAACGTGAGCCGGTGCCAGGGCTCGCCGCGGCCGGTCGGGAGATGGCACGCCGCGTCGGACGATGCGAGAAAAACAACAACAAAACAAACAAAACAACCCCCCCCCCAAAAAAAACGGGCATCTGCAGCTTGGAAAACCGCTCGCCCGTCTCTGCCTCACGCCTCGGACTGATTCCGCCTTTTAAGCGTAACGGGAAGGGCTCCGGCGCCATCTGTGCAAACATCGGAGCGGCCATGGCCGCGGTCGCCGCTCCGCCACGGGCCGAGAAGGTGCATCTCGGCTCCGGAGTGGGCCCTGATCCATCTCCCCTTGGCCCCCGTGTGTGTGTGTGTGGGGGGAGGAGATGGTGGCCCTGGCCCTGACGGGACCCCCCCCCCACCCCAGGCCCGTTGGTTACGGTTAGAGCCTTTCTCACGGCCAGACGTCGCGAGTCCATGGGCCAGACCGGGAGAGAAAGCGGTTTTCCTCGACTCCGAACACCACGGGGGCACCGGCCATTCCTGACTCCCCTTAATTACTAAATGGGCCCGTTCCTGTGTTAGGATTTGAGTCATAAAAAGCCATTTCCTCCAGCCCACTTCCTGTTTGCTGGAAATCGCACACAAGAGGCGCACGTGTGTGTGTGTGTGTGTGTGTGTGTGTGTGTGTGTGTGTGTGTGTGTATGTGTATGTATGTGAGTGTGTGTGTGTGTGTGTGTGTGTGTAGGAGGCATCAGTACAAAAAAAAAAAAAAAAAAGAGAGAGCGAGAACTCGTGCGTGGTCGTGTTGTTACCTTGGGGCAGAGCGCGCTCCAACACGCCCACGGCCGGAATTCTCCCCGTGACGGGGGCCAACGGGGCGGCGAGCGACCATCCGCGGCCCGGGATCCTCCCGTCCGCGACGGTTCGGGACATCTCCGCGCCGTCCCGGACAGCCCGGACAGGAAAGACAGGAATCACGGGGGGGGGGGGTGTAATCTAACGGAAACGGTGATTCAGCTTCTTTATCGTTGTAGTAACGGCTAAAAACGTGGGCAGGAAGAGGAAGTGACGAACCCCCCCCACCCCCAGTAGGGACTGACCGAGCGTTCACGGTGCTTCCACATATTTTCAGCGCCGCGTCGTTCCGGCCGCTCCCCGGTTTTCGGTCGTCGACTTGCATGCGCTCCTTCCATACACCCCTAACTCCCCCGCGTTGAAACAACGGCGACTGGAAAAAGGGGATTCGGCCGCGCGAGCCAAGAGCTTCGATGCTGGGGGGAAAAAATATAATAACAAACAAACAAAAACCTGTGTGGCCTCCTGCGCCGTCGCCCTTCGCACGGCGGAGGAGGAGGAGGGAGGGCTGTTTTTTCTACGGACAAGGAAGAGGGACTGTTACAAAGAATGAACTGCATATTTATTTTTTATTTTCCACATTTAAATTATTTATGCAACCTTTTTGTAGTAAATGATAGCCATTATTGTCATAGTATGATAGAGACTTTGGAAATGAAATACTGTACAGTACATGAATAAAGTAAAGGCAGATATATTTGAAAAGAACTGGCTTATTTGTTATCATTCATGTTTCAAGTCGTTGCTGGTAACACTTCTCCCGTATTTAGCTTCCGTGAGCTGCATCGAGTGGTTTAGAAGACACTGGAATGTAATCGCAAGGAGTAACGATGTTTATCATCTATTTGTCAACTCCTCCAGTGTCAATTAGATTTGTAAACAGCTACATTATATTATAAATTTTTATTCACTAGAAAGGAATTTTAAACGTGGGGTTGTACACTTGTGCCTGGACAACCTCCAAATTTCCATGTCCATGCGGAGACTTCCGGGTGATTGGGAAGCTGCTGCCGTTTTTTTCCCGCAAGAGAAGAAGAAGGTCTCTGCTCCGCCCAAAGCAACCGACCCCCCCCCCCCCAAGTCCGAGGGTGTTAAGGGAAAAAACATGAAAAACCGAAACACATCCGTCATTTTGGGTTATTTGCTGACGCCCGTCGCATCCGGAGCACGTCCGCAGACTGTGCCGCCAAGTGCCCTCGGACTCGCAGTTGCGCGATCCCGGGGGCTGTAAACGTACCCGGGCGGACGAGCTTGTTCGCGCTAAGTTTTACCAGCAAGCGCAGTTTTTTGTTGTTTTTTTTTTAATGGCACAAGGCCTCCCTCAGAGGGTCAAATAAACTTACTGTAAACACAAAACAGGGAAAAAAATCCCTGTAGCAACTGGCTGAGAGTGGGTGTTCGGCCGTGCCACAGAGGAACAGGGGAGATTGAATTTCACTACATCATCCGTAATGTGCAGCCATTATGTCATTTTCAGGCCTGGTTTTCCGGGGGAGAACAGACGTGCCATGTCCTTCCCCGGCAACAAGCACGGAACGAGAAACTCAAGACCTCGTCCTCAAGAGCGACGAGAGCGGCCGGGAGTAGATTGATGCTGGCAAAGCATCTGCCCCGCGTTATACACACACACACACACACACACCGCGACCCGAGAGTGACCCCCCCTAAAGGACCGCCGGGGATACCGAGGCGCACCAGAGGTCGGGCGTGATCGATCCCCGACAAACGCATCGAGTTTCCACGACGCTACGGGCCCCAGACCCCCCCCCCCCGCCCCGGGCGCGAGTGTCATCGGCGAGGCTCCAAGAACCAGGTGCAGAGGTCCCCGAGGCTCCGGGGGCTCCGTCGCGAGCGCGAGCGGCGGGAGACGGGATTCGATCGGGCGCCAAAAGTTTCGCAAGCGACTCCTGGTTGACCCATGGCTCCCGTCGCGAATATTTATAGAGCTGACACACACATTGACCCCAGCGAGCGGCAGCCGGCTTTCCTTTCGTCCGAGTGTCCTGGGGGGGGGCGCCAGAGGAGCAGATCCGCGCCAGGCGGCCCCCCCCCCATCGCGAGACCCGTCCCGCGACCTGCGTGAGAATCTCCTCTTCTCCCGCCACGTCCTCGGCTTAACTTTGCCTGGAGCGACTCTTACGAAACTTTGCTTCCAAGTGCATTTCCCCCCCCCCCTTTTTTTTTTCTTTCTTTTCCCACCCTCCTTTGAACTCTCGGAACAGAACGGTAAAATATCTCATTTCGGCTTTTGCGCGGCGCAAATCGCCAGAAATCTGTCTGGGAGGCAGCCGCCCGATCGGCTCGGGCGCTGTCAACGCAGACTTAACTGATGTCCTGCCAGACGCAGGAGACGCAGTCAAATAAAACAGATTATTTATCCGCTGCAAATAAAGAGTGGCCATAACTGACGCGAGGTTTTTTTGTTGTTAGTGTTTTGGGTTTTTTTTACCAGTAGTATCCGTCTTGCAAACGCCAAACATCGAACCTCGACCCTGAAGAGTCACGAGTGGTGACCTAGCTCGCAGGTGAAACCCCGTAGCATGCGAGGCTCGCTCGCTCTCGCTCTCTCTCTAGCCGCGTTGTCGTCTTCAAAGCGCCGTGTTTCTGGTCAGCTCCCGTGCGGCTCGGTTGCCTAACAGGGTTTGGGGCCGTCCAGGATGTTCCCCGAGACGGATCACGTTCTGCCGAGCGCTGGAACACGCACCGTTCAGAACGCTTCCGCCAAAAAAGATTACACAAAGTCGCCTCCGCGCCCCCACACAGGTTCGCCTCCGGGAACTTTTCGAGTCAAGTACTTTTTCCAGGAGCGGATATTATTGTTCCGCTCAAACACATATGGAGAGTGACGGATGTGTTCGGAGACGGATGTTTGTGCTTCATCAGCCACTCTCTTATCAGGTCAGGGGCGCTAATAGCTTAAAAACAAATGGAAACCAGAAGAGATGTTTGGCTGAGGAACGCAGGGAGGCTGACGCAACCCTGGAAGGTGGACAGCTGGGGGTTGGGGGGGGGGGGGCAAGGCCAAAGACGTCCTCCTAATGTTGACCTCAGGGTCCGGGGGCCGCGTCTCGGTAAGTTAGTGCCGCTGCTTTCCCGCGGATCGGTGGGGGCCTGCGATGAATCTCTGCCGCAGTGGAAAGATTCAGGCCTGGCAACCCCACACACACACACACACACACACAAGACGGACAGTAGCATCCCATGGGTCGGGGGGCTTCCGCCGAGCTGTTCGGAGCCTCGGTCTCGGCACGCGTGGGGGTGGCGGATGGCGGGGGCAGTGTGGGGGGGACACGAGCCAACCATATGTGCCGAGGACAACGGGAGGAGGCGCGGAGGATAGGAAACAGTGTTGTCAACAAACAGTTCCAAACAACCGCAGCTCAGACCCGATGTTTCTGGAGGCAGGATGCTTTCTCCTGCTTAATCATCACCTGATGGAGCCGCGTCTTGCAGAGATATTGATCAGAATGTTAATTCGGTGCTGTGTTCCAACAGAAGAGATATTTCCGTTCTGGAATCAAAAAAGAAAAAGCGCCGAACATGCTCGGGAGCGCTTTCTTTAAAAAAACTGCTCGCTCGCACATAAAGTCCAGACTTAACACAGCCGCGCAACGTGCCTGGAGTGTTCGTCGAGGGCCGGCCGGACACGTGCAGCATCAGGCGTTTACACAACCCGTCATCGGGGTAATTAGCCTGAGGTCAGCGGGACCGAGGCCTCAGGGGAAGCTGACATAAGCAGGGGTCATCGCCGCCGCGTGCACACACACACACGAGCGATTAAAGCGTCCGCGTACTTGTGACATGGCTTAAATCACGTGGACGCTTTGTGATGACTCATCCAACTCACAAAGCGGCGACGACAGGTTTTATTGCAATTAAGGAGCAACAAAGACCCCAGAACGATCCCTCGCCGACGGATTCTCGATTTACTTTTTTAGCTTCTCGGGTTTCCGAAGCTAACATGTTAGCAAAGGTACTGCCCGGCAGCAAATCCACATTTTCGCCACCTGACGTCATCAAGCTTGAATCAGTTTGCTCGAACGTCTAACGAAAGGAGCTGATGCACTCTCTTCGCGCCTCGCTCTCAACCTCGTTTTCCCACCAACCCCAGCGGCCCTCTGCAAAGCCCATCCCCGGCACTCCCTCCCGGGGCGCAGGACGCCATGGCTCCGATTCTCATCATGGCCAAAATATGCGAGTTTCATTCCGTGGCATTTGGGGGTTTTTTTTGTTTGTTTTTTTGTCGGCCTCCGTGTCATCTCCAGATGGATCCATCTATTGAGCAACGAGAGGAGCAGTGTTTTCAGATTCCGAGCCCCACGTTGCGCACTTAGCCACGGCGGCGGACTGGCCCAGCCCGCGGTGTACAGTCCACGCCCACGGAGATCCGGTGCGTCGCACCCAGGATCGCTGGGAAAACGCACACGCCCCCACATGCGGGCGCACAAAAGCCCTGTCGCGGTCGCGCCGCAGCATGTTTTCAATAAGGGTCGGGCTGATTTCCGAGCGGAGGGGCCGTTTCAGCTCGCCTCCGCCGCACAGAGACCATCGGGCTCGCCGCGGCGACGGAACTGGACCCGGACCGATATCCCGAGACCTGGCCCCCTTCGAGCCAGCAGGGGAGGGGCATCCAGTGTAGCCCGTCTCGGGGAAACCACTGACACCGCGATCTGTTCACAGGCAATGCGAAACAGTCTGTGCAGGACTGGGAAGTAAACAGTGGCATATTCTCCTTCCCAGAACAACAAACTGAAGTTCTTTCCCCCTAAGGGTTTATGGCTACTTACACAGACAGGATGGTGCCTTTGTGCTTGTTTGTATGTTTATGTCATAGTTCCTCAGCTGAGGAGGTTATTCTGGGGCGCTAGCATAGCGCTGCAACCCCGGGTCCTTCGCCCTGATCTTGATAATACTCCTCTAATACATACTTAGCTATAAACACCAGTACATTCAGATTTCCCCACATGGAAGCTGTTTTATTTTCGAGGCCCCATTGCTGATTAATCAGGCGACAGCCCCCCCCCCCCCCCCCTCCACTTTAGTCTGACCCCCTCGGACGGGCCGACGCAATCAGCTCCGAGTGCGGTGGAAATTGCTTCCTATCTGGCGGCGGCGGCGGCAGCGGCGGTGGGGTGCGTGACCCGGGAGAGGCCGGGGCAGATATCTCAGCGATCTCCTCGGCTTAGGAGAGTTTAAGATGGGGATCAATTCGGCTCCCCCTGCCCTTATCAGATGTCAAAGAGCCTCCGGAGCTGATTATTCAGTGTCCCGGTCTTGACCCGGGTTGTGAAAAACGTTCCTCCGGATGGACGTTGGTTCTCCGTGGTGAGAAACAAAATCCCCAAGTCTAGTTTTTGTTGTTGTTTTTTTTGTTTTTCTAAGGGAAACAGATGATTCTGGGAGGATCTGTCAACCCTTATGCCACTGCTGAGTAATATTTTCCCAAGAATTCGGATCATAATTGATAGCCGGGCATGGCTATCAAATGCCGCCCTGGTTTTTCTCGTGGCCGCGTGCCTTACGTGGACGCTCTGCGGCGTGCGAGCGCCACGGCCCGACGCTCAGGCGGTGGTGGGATTAATACTGTTTTGACAGCTAAGGCCAATCGTCCGCTGAAGCTTTTCTATGGGAAAGTGTTTCTTTTTTTTCGTCACTCACACTCTACCATCTGTCCGTCTGTGGCGAACTTTTCCGTTTCAAACCTTAAGTGTTTGCCTCGTCTCCAAATTCTCACCAGCAGAAGCATGACTGAGGCCGGGACTCCACAACAACAACCCCCCAGCTTTTCTTTTCTTCGGTCGCGGTGATATATTACTTACGGCTTTTTCAGCAGCATCTAAAAATGATTTGCTGCGATCGTTTTCGCCCCCTACCCCCCACAGGCCTTCCCCATTTTGTTTTAGCCAAATTTTTCCGGCCCCTGCAAAATGCCTCGGTGCCGATTCGGTTTCGCCGCCTCAGTCGGCGCCTGTGACCCGGAGGGGAGACGCAGCACGACGCGGACGTAACTTTTTCTTGCCTCCGGCGAAGAGGAAAACAGCTTGGAAGAGGCAGAGTTAGTTGATTCACCCAGCAGATGCCTCCGGGGCCACTTGTTTTTGCGAGCGACCTGGAAGAATATAGATATGCACTAGAAGCATTACAGAACCGTCCCAGGCGGCTGCGCGCGGCGCTCGGCACTCGGCTCGCCAGGACACTGAAGGGACAGCTCCGAAAGGGAGCTCGCGACGCGGCGCCGTCAGCGTCGGACGGACGCTCACAGAAATCGGGCCGTCCTCGGTCCAGAAGAATCCGAATAACAGGCCTCGGTGCCAGAAGGACGCCGAGCGCCAGGGAGCAGGGCCAGACGCCTCCTTGAGAAATGGACGCATCGGCGGGGATGAGCTTTTTTATGACGCGATCGATCATGCTCCGTATCGACTTGGCAGGAGCGACGCACATTACGAAAAAAGAACACACAAAGAAACGAGGAGCACATCCAGTGAATTAATCCTGGACGGTGATGTGCAGTTAATCACCCGGAACAGGCTCCGAGGAGTATTTTCCCTCTGGTGCAGCCCCCCCCCCGACTCCGTCCTGGGCCGGACGACCGCGGAACGCTCGTCGGAGCGGCGGACGGAAACGTAAACAGGCGCCGCGCAGCCTACAATTCCGATCGTACTTTTCCGATTAAGTTTAAGGGCCTGGTAACCCTACACCCGCCGTAATGAAAACAAAACTTGCTTTTTGTGTGCGGAGGAAATTCCAGACATTGAGAAGCCACTTGTACAGGCTATTGTGTTGCTCTTCAAAGCCCCCCCCCAAAAAAATGCAGACCAGACTTGTATAAAGCGTCGCTGCAGCCAAGACCCTCATCAGGCTCCGAGACCAGACTCCAGGTCTGAATGGGCTCGGGTCACAGCTTGAGGCCCACCCAGGGCCAGAGCACCACCCGCACACACAGGCCAAAAGTATGTGGACAACCCTCAGTTCTGTTTAGTTTTTTTCTGAAGGCTTCGGTAAACGTGGCGCTCTGACATAACACCGCTCTTCCAGCTTAGCGGGGGCAGGTTTCGGGAACCTGTCTACACTGCGCCGACCTCCTGACCTCTGCCCCGCTCAGCGCCTTTGAGGCAGACTGGGACGCCGACACGCGACATCAACGTCCGACCTCGCAAATGCTCCGATGGCGGTCCCCTACGCGCTGAGCATTTAAGTGCCGGTGGTTCACCGAACCTTCCTCCCGGGTAGCCGCCATGTCGCTGAGCCCCCGAGAGCGGAGGTCGTTGGAGCAGCACACGCTGTAAATGGCTGTAAATGCCCATGTGTTTAGGATTAGTCGTTCATCCAACATGAGGGTGTAATGTTCAGCTCACGGCCGCTCTCTCCGGACCCTCCCTTATCGAACGCCGCAAACGCCGCAAACGCCGCAAACGCCGCAAACGCCGCAAACGCCGCAAACGCCAGGGGTTGACAGAGCCTTCCGGGGACCCCTGGGCCCGCAGCCCATGGACGGGCGATTAACGTGATTGGATCAGCAGACGGGCCCGAGGATAGTTCTGGTGGTCTGCCTCGCTTCCCCCCTCTGGAATGTCCATATTACAAACTGCGATCGCTCCCAGTCTCCAGGAGAACCGTTACAAGCGTGTAGTTCATTTCAATGTCAGATGTGCAGCCGCCCCCCCTCCATAAAAAACCCATGTAATGGCATTCACTGCGCCGTGTGCGGACAGACGGGGAGAACGCTTTCAGCTCCCATAAATAAGGCCGAGGTAGGCTCCGGCCTGTTTCATCCATCACCGGGCTGGAGCTGTTTGTAGAGCAGGAGGGAGTGGGGGGGTGGGAAGGGGGGGGGGTGGATTCATCCGTGTTCCCAGCAGTGGCCCCCCCCCTGTGGGAACTTCACAAAGCCATTAAACACCTCATGGCAGCCTGTTAGGTATCGGGCCAACTGAGGCAGAGAGAGAGAGAGAGAGAGAGAGAGAGGGACCCCCCCCCCCCCCAGTCGTCCCTGCGGACGTGTCAACAGGTTTTTCATTTAAGGTTTTAGTGCACGTCCCGGGCACATAAGCCCTCTGATATAGGGGAAATGGAGGCGCATAACATCCGCGGCCTCGCAGAGAGAGTCGAGCAGGTGTTAACGAGGGACGTGAGATACGGCGAAGAGGCGAGCGCGGCTCCGGCGCTCTGCGACCGAAACAACGGCTCAACGACAGCAAGGCCCTGAATAACGACGATGCTATTTAGGCTAATCACATGACCCAAATCCACTCCGGTAGCTGCTCGAACGGAATTTTTAGTTGACGGGGTCCGACAGGGTCTGACGGGGTCAGCGTGACGGGGTCGACGGGGTCGACGGGATCGACAGGATCGACGGGATCGGCGCCCTCCGCTCTCTGGCTCCCTCTCAGCCTCCGCTTCCGACGGTGAGGTCATCCTCAGAGTCCTCCGAATCCATGGCGACGGCGTCCCTCCGTAAACACAGATGACTTTTGGGCGGGTTGTTCCTCGGGCCCCGATGGCGTCTAACATGCCCTCGAGTCACCTCAGGGGGCGAAAACAAAGTGGCTTTCTTTTTTTCCTTTTTTTTATGAGGGAGTGGAGCGCAGGTGTCGAAATTGACGGACTGCGATGTAGATTCCCAAGCTTTTTAAACGCATCTGGACTAATAAAGCCGTCGGTTTACAAAGCGAAGGCAGGACCCAGATACGTGTGTGTTTGGTTATCATCACTTCTCACTTTATTAAAAATCGAAAAGGGAAAAACAAAAAAAAACAAAAACGCGATCATAAGTGGAGGAAACATACAATCTCTCTCTACTCCAAATAAATAAATAAATAAATCAATAAATTCCAACGACCAGTAAAATCCCCCGGCTCCAGTGTTCTGCCCCGCCCAGTCATGGGACTCGGTGCGGCGCCGTCAGATCCCACCTCGCCCCCGGTTAATTAAAGGAGTAATGCCGCGGCCGCCAGGTCGTCTCCGCGGGTTTTGCGCGGCGGCCCGTCCCGCGGAGCCGGAGCCGCTCTGGGAGTTTCGACGGCATCGTGCCGTTGAGCGAGAGCGAGGAGGTGGCCGCTCCAGCGCTCCTTCAAACCGCGGTCCGCATGCCAGGGATTCCTTCCTGACCGCACAGCTGGGCAGGAGCAGATGCTCCATTAATGACTCGGCGCCATTAAGTGTGTTTTCTTCATCAAACAACCGCCTGCGAATGTCTTTGAACTTTATGACACTTTAATATCATGGTGATTTCACTCTCCGGCATCATGGCATGAAGTTGTGGGTTTGTGAAAAAAAAAAAATACCCAAAAAAACAAAAACTAGGTTTCACACTCATAATGAGCGAGGGTGAATCTGAAACTATTTTATCTATCAATCTATCTATTGATCTATATTGATAAAGAGTCCATAAATATGTGTATTTTTTCCTTAAATATGGCTTTTTATGGCTCATGCTCATTTATAAATCATATATTAACTATTAACGCAGCTGCCAGCTGCAGTTGATGCATGTTCTGATCGTCCGCCGGGTTCGACATTTTTCAACTTTTCTTCCTCGTCCCTCAGGCCGAAGGTAGAAGAAACTAAAGCCCGGTCCGCGAAGGAGGGGTCAGTCTACGGGCTGATTATAAAGCATCGCTCTGGGCTCCGTCGTGCAGCGCGACGGTGAGGACACGGCCCTGGACCGGTGACAGCGCCCATAAGTCTCCGGCGGGGGGGCCCCCCGGGCCGGCTGCCTCGTGACTCTGTGCAGGTGCCTCCTCTCGCCAGCCGGTCGGGCCCCTGAAACGGCCTCCTCCTCCTCCTCCTCCTCCTCTCGCATCCCATTTCCGCTGAGCTCCATCACGTCACTGGGTAAGATGTTCTGCAGCCGCCACTGCCGCCGCCGCCGGCGGGGGGGGGGGGGCACACCGTACGATGCCATGTTTAATCACTGGCGAGCTGGAAAGGGGCCAGAGGATCAAAGAGACATGGACGGTCCAATCTACGCTCTGTGGGCAGCACATCTGCTCAGACAGAGGTGCGCCTGTAAAAACGGGTCCTGCCAGATGAATAAACTTTCTTATCGTGAAACTTTTTAAAGGAACAGTCTGACACTGTGGGGAAATCCATTCGCACATCTGTACGGCGACTCTGAAGCTAAAGCTAGCCGCTGGTTAGCTTAGCGTAACTAAAAAGACTGGAAACAGCTGGCCCGGCTCTGCCCACAGGTAGATATTTTTATTTATTTTTTAAATCCTCTAAAGGGTAAAACAAACAGCAGTGTTTAACTGGATTTATGTGCTGGACTATTTCTTGGCCGGGCGTGTTTATTTCCTGGAGCCTCTGCTCGTTGCCTAAGCTAGGATAAGCTAACTGGCTTCGTGATCACCGTACAGATGTCCGAGTGGTATCAGGCTTCACATCTATCTCCAAGTGTTTTCCCACAATCTTGAACTGTACATTTTATTTAAAAAAAAAAAAATATATTATAATGGTAATGCTGCTTTTGGAAACACAGAAGAAGGTGGATAACAATGAAAACAAGAAAAAGTCCAGTGACTGAGATTACATCACATATAAAAGGCAAAATGTAAAATCTTCTTGTATTTGGTTTCCATCTGTCTTCGCACGTGTGGCCGTGACCCGAACATCACCTCCTCTTCCGTGATTCGATCGATATTTGATCACCTGGCGAGGACGGGACGAGAGCCGAGCCGACTTAACGCTCTTCTTTCTTCATCGCGGTCAAACGGTCGTCCAACGAAAAAAGATCCGTTTTTTTTTTTTTTCTTCTTTCACTTGACGCCTCCGCAGCTGCGGTTTGTCAGAACCAGGAAGGCCGAGATCAAAAGTAAACAACAAATGACAAACAATCGCCGCATTTTTGGTCGTTGGGGACACTAGACACACACTTGGACACACACACAGTTGTTATAAAGTCAGTGCCGTGGCATGTGTCCGCAGGGGCCGGTCGGACTCAGGTTGTAAAGTTGTTTTTGTTTTTTTGTTTGTTTTTATTGAAACAGACCAAACACTCGGAAGACGAAAAGCCAAATGTCCCAGGCTTTGGTATGAGACTACAACCACGGCTAACTGCTATAACCTCATAATGTCCTGACGGAGAAATGTGAAGAATTTCTTCCGTCATATGTTTTCGTTTCTACATTTCGGTCGTTTCAGCTGTGGAGCAAAAGAGAAAGAAGGGACAACAAACAGTTAGCCCAACACTAATCTACAGTCACTTAGATTATTGTGTTAATGACACATTACCCTGCTTCTTAAGATATAGCCAGCGTGCAAACTTTGGCGAATGGAGCACGAACGGTTGTCAGGATATACTGCGAGCGATGTAGCATGATGAGGGGATGAGAGAGGACGTGGTGAGATGATGTTTTTGCGCCTGTATGTGATTTTTACCTCTGAAAATGTCTAAGTTTTAATAACTTCCTCAGCTAAAATGATTACTTTTTGTGATTTGTACGCAGTTATATTTTATATTGGCTCATTATATAGGATGCAGTGAGGAGGGATGTTAGTTCACTGTCAGGTAATGTCAGTAAGGCTACTGTCAAAATATTTTACAATCTAGCTACAATCTACAATCTAGCCAGCACCTACAATCTGGCAAGCACCTAGCTGGTCTGGTTAGGTTTAAATTTGTAGATTACAAATCACCAAGGCAGACATCTAAAGAGCCTCAGGCCGATGCGGATCAGTCTGGAGCGGTGGTTTCAGCCTGTAACCATACGCTGCACACTGAACCTGACCTAAATCCCATCGAGAACCTCTGGAGAGAGCTGGAAAACCTGCCGTTCCAAGAGGGACTCCTTGCCGTTGTTACCAGAGGTTCTGCAACCAAATATTAGCGAAAGGTGCCAATAATTGTGTCTGGGGTACATTTTAGTTTAGTTTTCTAATTTTTTTTATTTCAAGTTCATCAGTAACTTTGGATATTTTGATAAAACACTGTCATCACACAAAATTGGTTAATTTGCATTTATTTATGAAGATATTGTAAATTCTGCATTTGCCAATAGGTTCAGCCAGGACTGTGTATTTACTTGTTGTCTGGACCGTGAAGCTCTTTCATACAAAACTGTATATTTTGTCTCATGACGATGGCGTCAGCCCAGATCCTACAGTCACTGCAATAATATCTTTTTGAGGCTGATTTATTATTTTATGGATGTGTAAACACTTTTGGATAGTTCCATTTTACTATTGTTTATTCCAGATATAAAGACAAAAATAAAGATCAATCAATCCGTTTTTCATTCAGACATATGTCAAATAATGGGTCCATGAATTTACTGTGAAACACAACCCCCAAATTATTCTTGTGCTTGGTCAGTCTTTGAAATGTGTCTTATTCTGCTCTGTGGGGAGGATGTTTTGCTTTCAAACCAGCTGCAATCCAAATATTTTCTGAGATATTTCATTGCCCAGAGGCGTATTTCTGCTACATCACAAAAAAATAAACCCAAAGGACCAAATTAGCACAATTTAACAAAATCTCAGCCGCAATTACGCAGTTTTGCGTCACATATTCCTTTCGTTGAACGGCACAACGCCGTGGACCTAGCTGAAATGATACCGGAGGGGTAGGGTGGGGGGTGGGGGGAAGTTCGGCCAAGAACCGTCCGACACGGACGGCAAACATTTGACTTCATGTTACAAGTTCAACATGTGAGGGGAGGAAAGCGCAAATGCCGTAGGATTCCACTGATGTTTGCGCCATTAAAAACATGCGTCCTCTTGTGAATAACAACAGAACCCTGTCCAAATGGGCTGTTGTGTCGAAACTTTATATCTCCGAAGGGAGAAAGAAAGACTTTTTGCAAGTTAATGTCTTCCTTTTGGAACCGCTATCACACAAGTATCGTGTGATGTGTGAAGTATTGATTCCTCTTGTATCTACAGAACCAGATAAAGAGCAAAGCAGGGTTTTTTTTTTCTTTTTTTGGAAAAAAAAGTATGTATGAAAAGGTGCTGCAGTAGGAATTAGGAATAACGGTTCTTCGGACAAATGGCGCTGGGTGTCTCTGAGTTGCTGATTGAGGCGGCAGATGGAGTATAAATTATGATGAAAAGGCATCAGCAAGGTTGACCCCCCCCTCCTCCTCCTCCCCTTCCATTTATGCTTAATCTGCAGCCAAGGGGAGATTTTTATTTTCCTTGCAAGATCAGGGGAAAAAAAAACGGCCGGGGAATCATTCTGCTAAACCCTCGGTTGGCAGGCGCCGTCTTGGAGTGGTTCAGCATCTGTTGCTATATTTTCCAATGGAACTCTCAGCACTTTTTTTTTTTCGTCTAAATGATTTCTTGCACCATGTGAAATTGATTAATCGTTCATAATAGCAAGACTGGCCCTCATTTTTGAAAGTGTCCTGCATCTCTGGTCCGGTTGATAAAATGTTTTGGCATCGGGCACCTAAGAGCCGTAAACCACCCCAAGGCGATATCAGTGCAGCAGAGGTCAGAGCATATTAGGTGGAGCGAGTTTGTTTAAATAGCCACGGCTAATGGCCAGCTCTGGCCTGTTTTGGTGTTGAAGTTTAGTTTAGTATCGTAGCAATTAAACACAGAAGTCGTAAAAGAAGAAAATGATAAAACGCAGCAATAAAACACCGACTGAAGAGACAAATTTATTGAAGGCATTAATACGTCACAGCTGGCCTCTAGATCTGATCTGAAACCAGAGTGAATGCCGATAGAAAAGTTGTGCAATCCTCTGAATTTATTATTTTAATAACCCCACATTCTTAGAAATTTCTCTCAGGAAAAAAAAAATTAAAACAAAAAACTACCCTGCTCAGAGATAAACAGGCAAAAATGACCCAAAACATAACCTTCCAGGCCAGTGTAACAACACTGGTCAGTAACCCTGACCCCGCGACTGGGGATGACATAACTCTTTTCACTTCCACAATCTGACTCAGAATAATAATAATAATAATAAAAAAATAATAATAATACAAGAGCCAAAAACCATTTCCAAACTTGCACAGGCAGTTGCAGTGAAGCCCGACTTTGACCCCCGTCCCCCATGACTCCATCATGCACCTGTGCAGGCCAGGTCCCTGTTCGAACCACACATGGGGCCTTGCCCCCCACCCCCCCGTCGCGCCTGATGCATGTCAGAGTGTCCGGCGGGCCCTATCCCCACGGTGTTTAGGGTCTCCCTCCAGGGGCCCGATTAAAACAACCCGCTCTCTCAGCTGTGTTTGCCGCTTGTCAAAGAGCCTGCTTTATGGGCTTCATTAGCGGAGGAGGTGGGCTACATATGGGGAGTGTGTTTTACTGCCACTGGCTGTCTGTAAAGTCCAGAGATCACGACTTGTCTGACACTCAGTAAATCAGCCGAGCCTTTGCACGTCTCGGTACAGTGTTGGAAAAACCGGATGAGAGAGAGAGAGAGGAGGAGGAGGGACTGTTATCAAAACTCCACTGTCCCAGGGAACGAGATATGCTTAAATGTGCTGCCAACGTGAAATGCAGCAATATAAGATTTTATGATATATAATCAATGCCTTTCTGTGTTTATGGAAACTGTCATTTGGGTGTTTTTCGCATGCATGCATGACTCAGTAATTAGTTCAATCTGATTTTTTTTTTCCCAGTGTAGCTTTTGCTGAAGCCCGAGTCCCGAAGACAAGGAAAACAGAGTCGCACTGAGAGAGAGGGAGAGAGAGAGAGAGGGAGGCAGCTGAACGCGTGTGGTTCGGCTGAAGCCCGGCGCTGACATCATGCCATTACAGGACATTTGCCTCTACAACAAGGTTAATTAGACCATTTTGTAAATACGCAAACGTTAAGTCATCCGGGGAAAGAAGTAATTGCTCGCTTGCATACAGACGGCTGAGCTGGGGAATACGTAATGAGTAGAACGAACAAAAGTCAGCCCCTGCACACTGTCAACACTTCCTAACACTATTTAAATTTAGTAAACGGCTTCATTTTGGTACAATGACCTTCGCTGGGCACTCCAACATTTATCTTGAGTGTTAACTTAGCAGGAGCAGAATTCTCTGAACCTTCTCTGAAATGTTAAAGAGTAAAAAGAAAAATACATTGCTTACTATTCAAGGTCTTTATCAAGGTTGTGCATCATATTTCCCATCCTCAGATGTGATTTTTTTTCCTCTTTTTCTTTTAATAATTTTTCACTGAGATAGTATTAGCCAACAACCTTTAAAAAAAACATTTTCTGATACGAACAAGACGTGAGTAGACCCTCTGTAACCACCAGTGTGTGTGTGTGCGTGCATGTGTGTGTGTGTGTGTGTGTGTGTGTGTGTGTGTGTGTGTGTGTGTGTGTGTGTGTGTGTGTTTAACACATTAAAGAAAAGTGATAATGCTTTTGCAGGGTGTTCAGAGCATTGAGACGACCACCGCAGCCACATACGACCTGCTGACATTCCTGATGACACTCGCTGACATTTAAAGACAAAGGTCAGTCTAGAGACCGAGGTGCTGACATTTGCTAAGTTACGACTGCAAATTTTTTTTTAAAAAAAGCCAGCGGTTTTTGCTCTGGATGCGCTTCACAGGGATGTAATTTTTGATTTAATAGTATAAACATTGAATTCAGGAGACTTAGGTTCAGAAGAATGTTTTGCGGTGGGACAGATACTAAAAACTTGTAGAGAGCTAACAAACTAATAATAGGCCTGTTTGTAATGTAAGAGATGGGAGTTTAAAACTAAAATTACTTTGGTTCCAAATAAAGTAAAATCTAAAAAGTTAAAAGTAGGAACTGGAAGACATGTTAGGGTTAACGTCTTCGGTAACACTTAGAAACACAGCCCACAATTCACAGTCATTTTTTCATATTACAGCCCACATACCTTATTCTTACAACGTAATGTAAACCACACAGTCGTCACTCATTAACGAACAGGCTACCGTGGTGTCTGGAATTAAATACACTGTAAAAGTGGGGGGTTCGATTCATAGACAGCTACACCAATGCTCCAGGGAGTCGTTTATGTTCTAATATCCGAAATACGCAGCGAAAAACAGGCTTTTCTAACTTCAGGGGTTTTTTTCCCAGCAATGTGCTACTTTCAAAAATACTTATAATTCATTTCAGCTTCCCTCAAAAATGCCCAGTTGTTACTCCCTTGTTCCCCATAGTCTTGTTTTCTTCTGCTGTATGTAAGTTCAAGTACCAGTAGGAGCCAATAAGTATTTTTGAGGGCTGTATTATAAAATGTTAGTATTGGGAATAGAACTGAAGCAAATCATTACTGTAGTAATTTGAATTATATCAAGAAAATCAATACTAGATTTTTGATCCTGAAACACTACTGAATATGTAGTGTTGAAATTTTAACACCACTGAACTTATTTCACTGAAGTATTTGACTGTGAGAACCACATTTCCGAGTAGATGTGGTCTGGCTCTCACTTTTGTGAAATACTCAATCGTCAGTTTTTAAGTTATGAAGTTTAATAAACTTTATTTCCAGTATACATTTATTTTAGTGCTTATAAATTCAGATGGAAAGTTCAATTCAATTGACCGAATTAAAATGTAGCCAATGTGAATTTTCAATCTGAATTCGAGAACCCAGAAGTAAACACACAACTGGAAGTGAAGTGTCTGACAATTGAGAATTTCACATTGTGAATTCAGGAATATGGTTTTCAAATTCAAACATTCAATGCAAAATGATTTAATTTCAACAATATACATCAAAATTTGATATTGGGTTGCTGCTGTAATTCAAGTTATTATTGAAATGTTCTTCTTCCACTGATAATGAGGTTTAACAATAATATTTAAAAATAGATACAGATTGCTCCTTTATTTCTGTTCGTTTTCTCATTGGTCGCCGCCTGCGGTCAATCAGATTTACCTGTTCTGATTGGTAGAGACCAGGAAAACGAATAGAGTGGGCGGGGTTACAGTTTGAAGGGAATCGCCCGTCGGTGGTTTATCTGCGGTTTTTTAGCTGCTAATGCTAATGCTAATTAATGTGTAGTGAAAACGTCAGCTAGCGTTAGCTCGCCTGCGAAAAGTTAGCTTGTTTAAATGAACCGTGGAGCAGCCCGAGGAGCCCGAGTCGGCTGGATTCAAGTTCAGGTAGACCCCCCCCGCAACCCCCTACCCCCCAACCCCCCGCACCGACCGGGGAAACTGTCTGTCCCCGCACGAAGGCCTCCGGTTGTACCAGTATACTAAGATGCTAATGCGGGTTTTGAGAGAGGCCATGCTAACGGGGGGTGGAACCCAAGGTGACTGAAGGACCGTGAGATCAACATGAAAGGTTGTTTTTGTGTTTGACCCGAAAAACCACAAAACCCCCCAAAGTAACAACTTGAAAAGGTTAATTATCTCAAGAAAGAAACTAACAGCTAAATTAGCTGTTAGCTCCATCGAGCTGCACCGGAAACCGCAGGGTTAAACTGCAGTTTTGGGGTATGACAGCTCACACTGCTACTCTGTGTTTAAGCCAGTCTCATGAATAATGCTAAGGCTTTGTGTTTAAACACGTTTAGAGTTTAAGTTCTCATTGCAGCAGGGTAAACAGCATGTTAACCTTTGGGGTTTTTATGCTAATGTTAATGATGTGAAGGGGGGTGGGAGTCCTGTGTTTTTCACGTCAACCCCTGCTGTCATTTGATGTTTTTGGCCACACACGGGTCATTTTCTCACCGCCTGTGGAGCTAACTTTGTTTAACATTTTCGTTTATGCATTACCACAGCTATAGCCGCCACTTTTCACTGGGATATGTCTTGTGCTGGCTGCCAGAGCTGAGAAGTGTTTGTCA
The DNA here is from genome assembly GCA_016859345.1 of Istiophorus platypterus. NCBI lineage: Eukaryota > Metazoa > Chordata > Actinopteri > Istiophoriformes > Istiophoridae > Istiophorus > Istiophorus platypterus. The sequence continues at coordinate 16,823,299 of CM029119.1, forward strand.
AAGGAAGGTGGCGCGTGCTTTATTTCTAAACACTGAAAATGTGTCTGCGTAGGCTGCTATGACATTGTGTTCATGTTCTCTCTACCCCAGTGCTGTGGGCGCATCCTTGACTGTCCCTGAGCTGGAAACCTGACATTTGGATACCGCAGCCTGATAACCTCCATTTTCCGACATTCCATGACAGTCTTTCCAGGAAAGACAGAGAAATGTAAGTTGCATGTTTCTCTTTTAACTTCTCTTTAATTGTTACCTACACTGAGTAATGAACCCAAAAGCCCCCGTCATTCCAGTCTAACTTATTTTTGTTGTGGCCAGAGGGTCAGTTTCAATTATTAAATATAGACTTGAAGAAGATTATTTATTTATTTGAGTTTTTCGTAGTTGCTCAACTACTGCAGTCTTCAGTCGCCTCAAATCAAATCATTGGACGTTTACCAGGCTAATTATTATTCTATCAAGACCCACTGCCACAAATCTAATATTTGGAATTATTTGGACTTACTGGCAAGAAATCTGTGTTCCTACCAAATATGTCTCCTGAAGCAATGAGACATAAGACCACTTAATGCCAGTGAGTGAATACATATGGGAGCAAATTTGTTCCATCTCACAGAGGTTTAGCTGGTGGTAACCTTATATTTTCTGAGCGTTTCTCGCGGGGAGTCGAACCAACTGTGCAGACGGGACCAAAGAGTCATAACAGGAGCCTCATCTGTCGTGCCTAACGCAGACTGACTATCGGCTGTGACCGTCATTTTAATTCTCACCCAAAATTGGGCCACTTTCGCTATTGATGTGCTGGAAAATGGTGATGCACGCTTCAAGACCCGTGCCAGACATGGAAGACACGCTGCTTTGAGGTGGCGAAAAGCAGTTATGTCTCCCAAGACGTATTTCAATTTAATGATGCAAGGAAAGTGACGGCTTTTCCCTGAGCTTACTTTTTTCGACTATTCCAATTTTTCAAGCAATTACACCTGTCCACAGCCGGTCTCACGTCGCAAAATGATGTTGTGTTGAAGCGTGACACTGATGTCTTTTAGGATTTTTCAGACTTTGTTGTGGAAAACTGGAAAAACAAATGACTTCAGTCTCAACTGAGGTTTTGAAATACCTGTTTGTTAGCGTGCTGTCACCACAGGTTTTTTAGTGCTTTTGCACTGAGCTGACAGACCAGTGCTCTGGCAACTTATATGCTTCTTTGGCAGGGTTCTGTCATCCACTTTCCTGGTGGTCCCCAACCTACCAAGTCAACAAATTCAGCTCCCTTAAGTGCTCAGAGAAAGACCTGGCAGCGAGGCAAACCTGGCAGAGTGGGTTCTCAGGCGGAGAGAGAGGAGTGTGTGTGGCACATTGCATGCTGGCGCATGAGTGCGTGCATCGGTGGTGGCAGCGGTGGGGAGGGCGCCGGGTGTGGGAAGCAGTCAACTCTGTCGTGAATTTAAACAGCTCACCGAGGACGAGGCCCCTGGCAGCCAAACGTACGCATCTGAGGTGACGCGTCATATAAAAAAAGCAACCAGCGTTTAATCTCCTCCTTGAAAACGAGCAGCTCCCTCGCTCTCTCCCTCTTCGAGTTCCCAAAAAAAAAAGAAAGAAAACCCACTGCATTCTCCAGCAACGCAGATGGAGGTTGAATAATTCATGGCAGCGCAGGCAAAGTGTCCTCATGCTGCAGTTCTATAAAAATAATCCCATAACATCATCACACTCACCCCATTGCTCGCAGGGCTTATACAAGGCAACTGGGAAAGGTCGACTGGCCTTTAAGCCTTATGACTCAGACTTCATTCACTGGGCCTCCTCTACTCTTTGTGAGGAAAACTTTGCAAGAAAGAGAGAGGCATTTTAATGAGACAGCTTCACCTACAACAGAAATTGGTTATGCTGGCAGCTCTGTGGTGCTGTACTACTGAATACTAACGTCACAAAGTACACCTGAGGCGAATGGGAATGTCGTTAGCTTTGCAGGTATTTGGTCATAAAACGAAGAGCTGGACGAATTGAAATTTTCGACCCTGATGATGATGGCAGATGAAAAATCAGCGGATCACCCAGGTTATTAGATTTCGTCCTGAAGGAAGACATGAATGTCTGAAAAAGATTTTATGCAAATCCATCCAGTAGTTGTAAAGATTATTCATCAAAATCACAATTCTAGGGAAAATCCAGTCACATTCATCGTCTGGGAACCATGAATATTTGTCTAAAATTTCACAGCAATCCATTCAGCAGCTGTTGAGATATTGCCGTCCCGACCAAAGTGGTGGACCCACAGACTTAGATCTGCAGTGCCTAAAAACATCTTGGAAGAAATCCGTGAATACGAGGAGAGAAGAATGATAAATGCTGCGTGTCGGCGCAGACGAGATGGACTGCGTGTTTCCTGAAGTAAATGTGTCAGAACTCGGCATCCAGGGGGGCAGGGGGGCAGCCCTACTTTCTTTGGCCGATTTTGTTCATCTTGCCAGAAGCTGCATTAACAGTTGTCTGCCCCTTCTTTTAATGTGCTTCCAAAGTGGAGCTGAACAATTTCATTAGAGCAGCACTTTCACCTCCTGGGAGACAGATAGTTTGGGGGGGGGGGTGATGATAAAGGTTGAAAAAAGCAGCCAGGAGGAGGGGGTAAGAAGAAGAAAAAGGAGGTGAGGACTGTATTGGTCCAATATTTCACCCACTTTGACAGCCTAGTCGTGTTAGATGCAGTGAGCACGGTTGATTTGGCTTTGAGTTATTTGCTCGCAGCTCTTCTCTCTGTAGGAGTGTACGGAGAGGTGAAACGGTGACAAACTGACGTCTCGTGGCTCTTTGCCAACCCCCCCCCCCCAATCCATCTCTAGAGTGATGTGATCTCCCCCACAGAGGATATTAACAGTGACCCCTCATGTTCATACCGTGACCCGCGGACAACCTTGCCGCTCTATCCGCTCAGTTTGGTCCAGCGCTGTGCACTGCAGTCAATTTACTCAAGGTTTCCCAATGTGGTTATGATAACATGAGCCCCGAGAAGACATTTACATTGTGATAATGTTACGGGCCAAGTGCCTGGGAGCAAATGCTATTTAGGCACACAGTGCGAGCGGTCAAAAGGAATCACTTGCTGAAGTCAGTGTTTAATCCTGTTTATTATTGTTTCTCTACACCATGGAAATATTGGTGTAATGCTCATGATTCTGCATTAAACTAAAGCTTTTAGGTTATTATTTTGCGAGTTGGACAGCAATCTGCATTTGTCATCTGTAAAGCCGTCCAAACAGATCACATCAGGGTAAAAAAAAAATTAAAAAGTGGCCATCGTTCCTGAAATAAATGATTATTTCTCCAGACGTACATCGCTGCAAGCAGCTTTTGTAATTAAGCTGCATGTCTATTGATAGAACTACATCAAAAGCGTCTCTGTTGCCAGTTGTTTCACAAACAGGCAACGCATGGTGTGAAAAAGTGGCTTTACAAGCACATAAAAAGTGGATACTGTTACAGCACACTGGCCTGTGGTCAAAATCTCTTTAGATTGTTAAAACAACAGTTGGGTTCTGTGGGTTTTTTTAAATCACCCCTTTCTCTCGCTTGAACCCGGGTCAGAAGAAAAACCGTGGCACATCATGGTTGAACGTAGTCCATAAAAGGAGCGCAGCTCAAAGCGGTACAGTTCATGCGAAATGGCTGTGGTCAAACATGATATTTCTCTGTGTCATTAGGGCAGTTTAGAAATCTAAACCTGCGGAGAGGTCTTTGCAGACAACCAAACAAGATCCGTGACCATGATATTAAATCGTGCTTGAAGTGGACTCTGCACTTGGTTAATAAAGACCATATTTATCTCAAGAATTGTAATTATTGTTGGGAAAACTATTGTTGAGAGGCAGTTGGGAGTGGTGTTGCATATCTGCGCAAGTAGAGTGACTTGAACCGATGTTCTTTATTTCGGCAAGAGACCGGGGGAGATTTCACATGGATATAAACAAACACGCATAGCCGTGGCCACATGCATGCGTTTTTAGCCCCATGGGCCAGGGTGAGGCTCTTTCTCTTTGTTCTAGCCAAGTGCCTGATTGGAAACATCAAGCGCAATTTCCTAATTGGGCCGTTCTAACCACTTTCATCTGGCGGGGATGCAAGGCGAGCAGGTACAGCCGTAATCTAATAGCCCCGGACGTGCGGACTGCTCCTGCAGACACATGTGATGGAGGGCGTCCACCCCGTGACTCAGGCTTTTCCATGGAAGAAATGGGTTATCATCGCCGGCATCATCCTCACCCTCCAGCCTGTGTGTGGCCTCCAGCGGATCCACCTCCCTGAGCTGTCCTGCTTCTGGCGGCGCCTGCGTCATCAGCATGGGAACCTGTTATCCTGCAGCTCAGTTTTCTCAGAAGCCGTGCGCACCGTATCATCAGTGTCCCGTACAAACCTCGGGCTGCACTAACCGGTATTTTATATAAGAAAATTTTTGACAGTGTGGAAACATGGTGTTCAGAGAGTTGAGACAGAAGACGATGCAAATGTTAGAGGTCGATGGACAGGCCAAAGTGAGGGGAAGATGCGTCTACGTGAGAACAGTTCAGGCTGAGCGGAAATACTTTGCAGTGGCTGAAAGGTTTGATATTTTCCATCCAAATAGTCAGATTATTCAAGTTATTAATAAAATCTGTCCCGCATGCTGAAACTCCCCAAAACGACACCCAAGTACACAAAACAAAGGAGGGTGGAAGAAAGGGGGGGAAACATCAAGTTATCAAGAACCAACATCTTACTCCAATGTCAATACAAGGTTTAATGATCCCATAAGGAATCTTTCATGGACAGAATTTAGCTTAAATTAAAATTTCCACAGTCTGTTTCATTGAAACATCACACACAGCACATGCAGTAAGAACGTTCCACAAAGATGTCGCTCAGCTTAAGTATTTGTCGATGAACTCCAAACTTTCGGTTCAAAGCCTCCTCCGGGACAAACAAAAACGCCCGTGTGAATAAATCAGGCCACATTGAGTACTTTGATAAATGGATGTAAACAAATGCAAGTCAGATGTGGGGAAGCGCATTACGGCCCTCCGCCGAGGGCCTTAACATCATCGCCCGCAGTAAAAGGCTGACGTCGGATGGCCGCTCTAAATGGACAGCGGCCGCAGAATTGTCAGCGTGCGCTCGAGAAGTGATGGAGTCATCTCGCTTGGGGGCCGTAGCTTCATATGGCACACATGTTACACAGAGGGCCCCATGCATCTATCAAATCTGAGATCAGAGTGTGATTGTGCCTTACGAGTGCATGTGTCAAGGTGTCCCCGTGTGTGTGTGTGTGTGTGTGTGTGTGTGTTGGACTCTGGAGCATACATGTGCGGAACATACGCAACCATATGGAAAAAGGACTAAACCCATCCCATGGGCATTTGGGGGAATGTGGCTGGGGTATAATGGAATATAAGAAAGGGGGATGGGAGTGGGGGGGTAAGGAGGGATATCAGAGCTGATTTCCTTATTCAGTTTGATTTCGATTCAGTTAAATTAAGATAAATACCAATGTTGCTCGAGGCGCTTCACAGAATTCATCCTGGGAATTTAAATTTCCTGTATACCAAGAATTTATTTTCCTTGACCAATGCAAAATGACTAAAACATGCCATGTATACATATTTTTTTCAAGCCTACATGTGCAAAACAGTTGAGCAGGACTAATAAAAAAAAACCTGCACCGAGATACAAGTGCATCATAATTACACACGTTATAAAAAATTAAACGCTATCCCATCCGACTACACATGGATTGTCAGTAGCGGAGGCCTCGGCTAAGTACAGACATCCACTTTAATGAGCCCTTTGAGCACAGACAGGGCGGAAACTAAAAAGTCTGCTCACTAATTCATCTGCACTGTTTGTCCTGACCAAGACGTCAGTCTGATGCCTGCAGACAGCTGGTTAGCTAGCGTTTGCTCTCCAGCGGGGACAAGGCTGAGTGAAGCGGAACACACCACACACATATATACACACACACACATATACTGTTCAGTTGACTGCTCACTTGACCTCACATCTCGTAGCCCTAGATGATACTGAACCACTTACCCCATCTGACCAACAGCCCAGCACAGAGTATTTTTTCTGCAGATGTACATGTTTATGGGGTAGATTAAGATGATCAGTTTCCAATCAGACATGATTGAAAAATCTATTTGTTTTTTTGAATGTAGAGTAGTTGTCTCTTTTTTACCCCCCTTAAGTGGCTGTAGATGAAGATAGGCAGGGTCCTGAAGGCCTTATCACAGGGCTCCATCTCTTGGTTCCGCGATGCCGACATCCCTTGGGACACTCCCACGACCTGTGAGATCCCCACGGTTGAGGTTGAACGAGTAAACCTCCACTATCTCCGCCTCCCACATTCCCCCCGTCCCACCATCCACCATCCCTTCGTCCCTCCATCACACGGTCTCGCACAGTCTCCATCCCTGGCTCTCTCTAAATAAGGGCATGTTGAGTCTATCAGCACCAGGGAACATGGAGGAGAACCTCCACTTACAAGTCACGGGCGGGTAAAATTGGGGGTAAAAGAAAGTTTTCTCGGCAACTGTGTTTTTCTTATCTGATGAAGCAGAAATTCCTCGGTTGTTTTTAGATTTGGGGTCCTTAGCAGAGCATGAGATCCTCACTGATTTTTTTTTCCGCTCTTGTGTCACTGAGAGGGTTGTTTTCAAAATTCATATGCACTTGCAGACAGACATGGTGCAGACCCATACAGGTAAATTCATACTTTTTTCTAGTCAAGCACTCTTGTGCCCATTATATCAGTTTTTGGCAGAATGTTTTCACATCTGGCTCCCTACTTACAGTACTGGAGAAAAGTTATAGAACACCTCATTTCTTCCAGGTGTTATTTTAATTTACATAATTCAGTGTTTCGGAAACATTTATTATACATTTATCTACACTTTTATTTGTATTTTCCAATAGTTTTATGAACCTTGAGGCATTGGTTAACCTATTGCAAGTATATTTTCACAAAAGATTTGAAGAAATTCCAAAAGTCTGACTTCAATTTTTCAGCTTTAGGGCCAAATGATCTCTTTACACAGTGCTGTAGGGCAAATGGTTGCCTCATTTTGGATAGAGATGAGATTTTTCTACAATTTTTGATTTAAAACACTCATAATGTTATTTGCAAGTAACTCTATAAAGGGTGAGTTTAAGAAGATATGTAAATATTTAGGAAATGCCCTCAGACCTCAAAGGGTTGAAGCATAGAACAAATAAACAGCTGGATGAATGAATCATGGAAACTTCTCATTGAACTAAATTTAATCAAAATTTTCTGACTCATCCAGCAGCAGACCACACTCGTGACGTTCTCTCGAACAGAGAATATCAAATATTGTTGAGAAAGTTCATCCCGACACTGTTGCAGAAATCCCCACAGATGTGATGCATTTGCAAGTTGCTTTTGCTTTCCCATACTGCCCAGTTCATCCCAAAATATATATTAAATTAATGCATCAGAGGGTGTAGTAACACTGCCTGTTTTCTATGAAAACTTTGCTTTTTTCCAGTTTGAGGTGACCTAAAACTTTTTTTTGTTCACTGCTTACCTATCTAACATTGAAGGTAATTCTTTGGACCTGGATTTTTCAGTAGAAACTGGAAAAAATGGAGGTGTCTTAAAACTTTTGACAGGTGTTATACATTCCATTTACCATCTTGAATTTTATGATCTCCTTTTTAACTCAGAAAATCTCTATTTGTTGTTGTTATTTGTAGAGCTACACCTGCAATGATTAGTTGATTCATTGATTAGTTGATTGATTGCAACTATTCTGCTAACTGACTAAATATTTAAGGCCTTTTTCAAGCAAACATGCCAAACATTTCATGGTTGCAGGTTGGTAAAAGATAGGACTCACTGCTTTTCTTTGTCTAGTATGATAGATTAATTACTTTAGGGTTTTGAACGGGTGGTCGGACAGAGCAAGCCATCCACTTAGGCCACCACGTGCTCTGGAATATTTCTTTTTTTTGGATGTTTCATAAACTCAATGTATAATCGTTTAATCGGGGAAACATTCAGCAGATTAAACAATAATGAAAATAATTGTTAGTTGCAGCCCTGTTTAAAAGTAACAATTATTTTGCCAATGTATTCATTTGTTGGTAATTTTTAAAAAAATGATCAGCCAATCCTTTATTCCAGATAATGTAACAAAAGAGTTAGAAATGCCCATTGCAATTTTCCCAGAGCCAAAATTGCTTGTTTTGTCTAACCAAAATTACAAAATCTGAGGATATTTGGTTTAGAGTTGCATGAAATGGAGAGAATCAACAAGTCCTTACATCTGAAAAGCTAAATTGACCAATGTTTGGCCATTTTGCTTAGTAAACAACTGCTTATGAAAACACATGACACATTTCCCAGCAGTCTGCTGAACAATGAAATACGCTTCTCTATAAGCAATAGTCCACATTAGCATTCACAGGATATCTTCTCTAGAAGTATAATTCCGGCTAAACCAGTCACATTTTCACCGAAATCTTGTACCATCTTATACCAATCTTAACCAACTTATGATAAATTGGATTTGGTGACATTTTCTTAATTCTCCTCCATAGTGTTAGGAGGAACAATAGCACTCATCTATCTCCCAGGCCAGTAGCTTTTGGGGGGGGGGTGCGCGTGCATGTTGGGTAGAAAAATAACAGCGGCAGTCTGAGGTTTGAAGTTTTGACAGCTGATTGATGACTGGAGGATGAAATGGGAGAAGAAGTGACGCAGATAAATGTTGTGGCCGAGTTCTCCCCGGATTCCTCGGATGCCAGGTTCTGCTGGCTTAGCAACATGGGAGGGACCCACAAAGAGTTTCAACCATAAAACACGGACCCACACACACTCAGACACATGCATGTTTTAAAATTTACATGCAGAAATGTAGATGAACCATGTCCATTTAGTTATAGTAGATTATATAGACATTTAGCCTAAATATTTGGAGGGGCTGTCGCACTGGTCACTAGCTTTTTACGAACCTGCAGGCTCTGTGTGCGTTGAGAGTTATTCCTCTCTGACAGATGGGGCTTTTAGCTCTGTTTTCAAGGTGCTCTGGGTTAATTAATTCAAGCTGCATAACAAAGTTTTGCTGCCCGTCCCTCATGCGCACCTCTACACAGTCTGTCCTCATCTATGCATCAGCTGAAGGCCGTGCCGAACATCTGAATGAGTATGATGCTAAGTCCCCCATGCCTCGGCACAGGGGCTTTTGGGTTGATTTTCTGTTGTTCTGAGACTTAATGGCGGAAAATGTAGTAAACGCCATCCAAGAATGAAAACCAGGGCCCGTTGTCAGTGTCCATTACATGTCAGCCCCCCCCCGCTTCACCTCTCCCACCGGTCACAGGGAGCCAGTAAACTGCCCAGAGAGCAAGGGCCCTTCCTAGAAACGCTGGTGAACCATCACAATCCTCCCAAAGTGTTTGCAGTCAAAGTATTACTGGTCAGCCCCCATCAATTACATTCATGGCAGCTTCTGGCAGCAGAGCCAGATTTATTTAAGGGTGGTGGCCCGTTGAGATACTTGCACAGGCTTTGAGGAGGGCTTTTAAAGATTTCAAGGTACAAGGGATATATATTTTTTTTTTTGGCTTTGAACTAGCGCCTTTATCATTTCAGCTTAACATCCATTAGAATACCACAGACATCAATTGTGATAGATACTGAGCCCAGAAAAGCAGCACTCTTTTTTTGACATCTTAAAGTGATTACCAGGGTTAAAGAGGCCCTTTAACATTAGAAGAAGCACTGGTGAGAAGGCGGGGGGGGGGGGGGGGTTGTGGAAGGCCTCCCAGGAAAATGGCACATGGTTTCACGCTGTGGGAGTCTGGCACATCAGTTGACGCTGCTTGTGCTTTGCATTAATTTTTTTATAATTTGGGTCGCAGGAGGAAAAAAAGCAAGCTTTTATGGATGTAGCTGATGTCATGGCACAAAGCATCGTGCATAAACAATGTCACTTCACACCCTCTGATGTTGAATAAGTGCCCCAGCGACGTCTCCGACCTGAGAGGGGGGGAGAAAAAAAACTCGGAAACCGACTTTTTTAAGTTCCTCTAAGCAGTAAGTTTATCTTTTGACCTTGCTGGATGGCCCCTGCTGCCTCTTGAATGTTTAAATGCCATTTGATCCTCCTCTATTCTGTTTCTCCTCATTCTCTGGGACAACACCCGGGACACGAGGTCTGATTTGTGTCTGTCTCACCCACTCATGGAATTAGAGACTTTTTTTCCCCCAGCCCAGTTCAAATGCCTGTTGTGCTGCAGCTTGTATACCTCCGCTGCTCACACACCTGAATCACATTTTCCTGTATTTGAGGCTCTGTTTGTTCTTCCTCACTCGCCCCGGTGACGAATAAACAGTCTACTGTCTCTGCCCCCGAGTAAGGCGTCCTTGCCTGGATGATTTCCTCTGCCTTCTTTATCCAAGTGTTTTTCAAGTGTTTACATTCACCTATGTGCCAGCGCCTAGTCATGTACGTGCGTGTACATGCACGCTGTTTGTCATTGCTGAGTAGCTTTGGAAATGCACCATACTTGTAAACCCTTGAGAGCTCTCTCAACCCCCTGCACAAAAGAGCACAGATCCGCTGCAACCATTTGGAAAGTGTATTTGCCGGCGCAGTTTTGTAGAGTTATTATCAGTGTAGCTTTCCGGAACCTGAACTTTTTAAGAACCTTGCAAGGCTTTGATGCAAGGTTCCATCTTTTGTGTTTCCACTGCATTTTACATTGTGGGATGTTTTGGATGTATGTCATTAAAAGTCGCCAGAGCCACAGACTGTGTAATTTTTTCGGTGCCGTTTGGAGAAAGGCGTTGTGGGGCAGACAACAATGGAAGTAGTGGTGCTGATATCCAGGCTGAACCCAGGGCACAGCCAGGGCGGCGCAGGCTGGATAGTAGCCCAAAACAGAGTCCAGCTCTACTAGCTGTTTTTTGGTGTTTCACTTTGCTCATGGATTGAGATCCTTTTATTTATTTTTTTTTAAAAAACTCTTGTTTCATATTTTCCTGCAAGAAGCTAAGAAATCTTCTGACCCACCTTTTGTTTTTGTTTTTTTTGTTTGTTTGTCTTTTTTAGCCACTCTTATGGCATGGCTCAACTTTGGTCCTGACTGAAATATCTCAATAGCCACTGGAAGGATTTAAATTTTGTACAGACACTCATGGGCCCCAGAAGATGAAACCCAATGTCTTTGCTGATCCTCTGACTTTCATTCTAGTGCCATGATGAGGTTGAGGTTCCCCCCCCTCCCGATACAGTCATTCATGTTTCCCAACTCTGTAATAACTCTGGTGAACCCTTAACTCTTCATCAAGTTCCATCATCAGAGCTGCTAGCGTGGCTGTAGACTCCTAAGTCTTGTGGTGGAGGTGCTAGTGGTTTGTATAAAACGCAATGAGAAAAGAGAGGATTTAGACATCCCTGTGCTTTTGAGTGGAAACTCGCCATGAACATCAGCCAAAACAAACCCCTGTTCAGGTCACACAATGGAAGTTCTTTTTTCGAGGATCTGCGATCACTTTTTCATCAAGCCCATGTTTGCATTGGTGCAACTCCAGCCTCTAATTGAGTAAATGGTACAATAATTTTCACCTTAACTTTTCACTCTTTCACTAGATCCCTGGTGATGTTTTGCCTCATTTCAAATGCTGGATGTGAGCGTTACTAAATCTCTACACCCCCTCCCAATCTTAGATTTAAAGTGTATCCCACACCTGCAGTTTCACCTTTGGACCGGTCCTCCCAAGTGATTTCCCATGAAATCTGTACGATGGCAGATGCCAAGAAAAAGCTTTTTAATGTGTATGCAAATTATCAAATTATCACAAATCATGGCTGGATTTCTTTCTTTTCTTTTCTTTTCTTTTTTAAAATTACAAGTAGATTTAATTAATGATCATGTCGCAATTTTTACACACTGCCGAAATCGGCTCAGGAACAAAATATCTCTGAAATGACGAAATGGTTCAATTACAGAAAGGACTCTGAGAAGAGAAGGTAACTCAATGCTTCATTTTTTACTGAAAGATCTTTCTGTTGTGCCACTTAAAAGGTTTTCCAGGACTTCATGTCCTTGAATCTTAATTGATGGCTGCATCTTTCAGAAGCTCAGCAAAATCGGGACATTGAGACCCTGTTAAACCAAGATTAACGGATAAAACCAACCCCCCATCTTGTTTATTAACCAAACAAACCGCATGGCTGGATCAGCCTTCCTCTGCTCTCAGATTAATGGCCAAGGAATTCAGATTATTAATGATTCAACAACACTGCAGCCCCAGCAGATAGTGCTCTTGCCCACGCCTATATGGACTTGTAAATATTTTGTTTGCAAGGGCAAAAATGGAATCGCCCTCCAACATCTTACCAAAATTTTCTGTGGGAAAACATACTTAAAGGGTGGATGTTGGTTGTCCCTGCACTCCCAAAGCGCTATCCCAGCTAAAGGAATGTGATTCTGTTTAATTAGGGCCCACGAGAGGACTCATGGGAAGCCTCCCCATTTTAATTTCTGGTCCCCCCGGCTCCCTGGGCTGTCTCTAGCTGGTTGGGGGTCAGTGCTACAAGGCCCAAGCCTTAGTGCCATGCTGCCAGAGGTTACCAGGGCCAGCCGGTTCTCAGACTGGGTGTGTGTGTGTGTGTGTGCGTGTGTGTGTGTGTGCGTGTGTGTGTGGGCCACATCCAGTATTCTCCTTACCCTGTCAAGACCCTTTTCATTGAATGGCATGCCACAGGCCCGTCCAAAAAATATTTTCAAAATATTTGTAAACCGAAATCGCTTCAAATATTTGAACAACCAGACATGAAAGGTTGACTACCAGATCAGTGAAAGAGACAAAAAGCTGTGGGAGCCCCTGTAAGATCAGTTAAATGAGTGATTCCACAAGAACCTCCAAATATTTTCAAATGTACTTTTCTAATATGGTCCAGCTTGTGTATGTTTATGCCACCGCACAAGTAAACATCAGAAAGCATTTGGCCATGTCAGAGATTAGAAGTCGTTCCTTGGATTCAAAATACAAACTTTGATCTAATTGAAGAGAAGGGCTTTTGGTTTAGAGTGGTCTGTAATCCAAGAGTTATACGTACATCAATGGCTTATTTTACAAGAGCAGATATAACCGCAGACACATATGGAAAGGAACTGCCCATTGTTCAAGAAAACCCTCTGGGCTCTCACTCATTGTCTCATGTCTTTTAACCATGGACTCCACTAGTTATTTATAATGATGTTGAAGTGGGAAAATAAAAGCAAATTGACCATTTCACTATACCGAGTCCTGTAAGAATCATGTTTTACCTACTGTATTTCCACAACTACTGCATCAACTGTCTGTACTTGCTAAATGCTCCACTATGTTCTACAGCTTGTCGTTAACTTTGTCTGTCATTTTCTGGCACTGGGTAAGTCAGTATATGGTGGGGTTTTTTTAAAAGCTTTTTCTTCTGCTTGAATCAAGGTTGATTGAGAGCTGTGAGATTGAACCAAATCAGTAAATGCTAAAGGGTGTGAAGCCAAAAAGAATGAGCTGAAAGACTAATTTTTCGCCATAGGTTTTGTCAAAACAAGCCACTTCTTTCACATGACATGTAGCAATTTGATTCATTTTTAATAAAAGCTCATTGGTTGGATTAGCTTTAATGTAAAGAAAGGTCAGCTTTACCAGATTAACTAATGGTTCTGTTAGATAGCCTTTAAATTCGTATAAATTTGACTGTCATCGTGTCAGACTCAGGAAGTGGCGTGTTTGAGAGCAGTTAACTCCGACCGGGCATGAGTGACACCCATAACAGTAGGTTGGTGGGAACAGATGATTGGAGGTCAAAGGGTCTCCGTGTTCAAACATATTGACGATGCAGATATTTGACCTGACAGTCCACCCATCAATCAACTCTTCAATGGCAACACAAGCACAGAGTCAAGGATATAGACACATAAAAACATAGACACATTCTCACATACACACACACACACACACACACACACACACACACACACACACACACACACACACAAACAAACAGAGACACATATGTACACACAAACACACACACATACACACACACACACACACAGGACAACCTGTTCCAAAAGAAGCATTGACCTTCTGAATGAAAGCCTCCGATAACAAAACAAGACATCAAGAAGCTGAAAAGCGATACTTTTGCAAACGGAAATCACCGCGGCACATGGAATGGCCCCAGAATGGCTGTTTAGAGTCCGACTGCCATAATACAGTAGAGGAGGGGATGTGCTTCTGCATTGTGTCGGCCAACAATGGCTGACTGTAAACTCGCAGCCACACCACCCTATAGATTCAGCAGCTCCTCGTAGGGCAGGCTATTGTCCGGGCCCTGAAAACAGTCCTTTGTGGCTGAGGGCCAAAGTGTGTCGGGTAACAGGTGGTGAAAATCAGTAGAGATGCGGTGATATGAGAAACGGGAGGAGGAGCAGTAGAGGACGAGGGATGGCGAGCGAGCGAGCGAGTGAGAGAGTGAGTGAGGAGGAGACCAAGGAGTAGACCTGTTTTGTTTTTCTTTTCTTTTTCTTTTAAATTTTTATTTTGATTGCTCCTCAACTTGGGCGGAGCAGGGTTTAATCTGTTCCACTAGCTCACAAAAGGGCCGTCACAGTGGTCTGATACCTCCATGCGCTGAGCTGCAATGGAGCATTCAAGAGTTTTGGAAACACTGCGCCCGGGGTCTGAGCGCACAGCCACAACACCCTCTTGTCTCCTTCCACTTAAGCTCCTTCTGAGTTTGAGTGTCAACTTCAGTCTCAAGTTGTCATGTCAATGAAGACTTAAATTTGCCTTACTTTTCTAAATTGAAGCTGCACTAACCATTTTTTGATGCTTTACCTGATTCAGTGCATTGTGGTATCACTCTTGTTGACAGGCCCAAGGAGATTCATCAATGCTGTTGTCCCCCCTCAGCTCCACAGCTCTTTTAGTTCATTGTTTTCATTTAGGGGCTCACAAACTCTACCTTCATTAATCCCCTATGCAGAAGCAGAAGGCCAGTTTTTTTTAGCGAGAAAGCTCAGATAAACCCACTGCTCCCAAACTGTCGACCACCAGATGTTGGTGAAGTTGGAAACTAGGTGATGAAGACATTGAACTCTGAACATGTTATGTTGTCAATTATACCAAGAAGGTAATGTCTTTTGATAATTTGCAGTTTTTTAAATTGAGTAAATTATACACTAAAGTACCATGATATATGCTCATAGATTCTGTGATATGTAACTAAGCTTAGAATAACTTCTGTTTATGTCACTTTGGGTAAATCAGCTCCAGTTTTAACAAACTTTATTTGCATTGTCAGTCGGAAAGGTGGCGAGCTTTTTCCCCAGCGAATAGACAAAAGAACTGCATCAACAGCAGGTGCAGCCACAGCAAATGTATGATGACATTAGAACAAAAATAAACCTCAGGAGCGAACTGGAACTTTGAAAATTCTCCAGACAAGCAGTACGAAGTCGACGTCAACCACCAGGACCTTTTGCCAAAACATCATCTCTCACCCAGGGACAGAGGAGAGCCCGGTCTGATCCAGTGTGGTGAGGTCCGGCTCAGACCGGACTGGAAGGAAGAATGCGCAGGTATTACATGGTTAATGGGCCCTTGCTGCAGGATGATAATGTGCAAAACATTCCCGGATCTGCCCGTTCAGATCGCACCCTATCATTCAGCCCCCGACTGGTTGATCGGCATCCAAGAGGGTACGTCCAGCTGGATGCCCCCCGGAGGAAATGAGGTCATTGGAACAGGCCGTGTGGAGTACATGAAGCCAACCACGCCGATCCTGCACATCCCCTGCATTTGACCTGTTATTTCTTTCAACTGGAACACGACTTTTACTGTCGGGGATGACTTCACTGACATACCTCCTGGATTTCTTTGAACGCCTACAGCACCACAGACGCACCGCGGCAGAGGTCTCATGTTCAAACAGAGCTCCTACACACATGTCCATTTTAAGACACTCCGAGGTCTGGTGAGCACGCTCCCATCATTCTCAGCCTGTCCAAAGGGATGGCCGGCAGAAGAGATGAATAAGCGAGGTTTATATGTGCTTTGTTTTTTTATTACTCAGTATACAGCGGAGAGCATCCAGGAAGATGACAAGAAAGGGAAAAAATTGGGGGGAAAAAAAGGTCATAAGCCAAAGACTAATCTTTTACATCACAAGAAAACAGTTTGCACCTTTGTTGATCCTCCAACACACCCCACAGTGAGGGAATTTGGAGGAAGGGTAAAAAGAGCTCCTGTCCTTGTGCCAAGCATTACGTCTTGCCTTAGTCACCAGCCCCTGAGCCTTCGGTCTTGGCTACGTTTGGCCACATGGCCCCAAGGAGGACAGCCACTTAAACAGATGATTTTTGTTTTCAACACAACTGCAGAAAAAGAAGGTGTGTGCGGGGGGGGGGTGTTTAAATGGCTCAAGGATGTCAGATTTCAGATCAAAAACTGGTGAAAGAACACACTTAGAAGAATTTCCTGTTTCATCATTTATTTGTGGGTTTTTTTTCTCCGAGTCAGCGTCAACAGCATTCCTTCCCTATCCTCGGGCTTTGATATGTTTGCCAGTTTTTTCGTTTGCATTATTTTCTGGTGATGATTAAAAAATCGGTCACAATAGCAGTGAGACGGGAACTTTTTTTCTTTGATTGGAGGTGGCAGTGTAAGCTGGGTTTCTTATTTGTTGACAGACTGAAGGGGAAATATTTACGGACAAGGGTCACCTATTCTCTGGCATTTATGGGTATGCTGCAGATGTCTTATTAAAATTAAATTAATTAAAAAAAAAAAAAAGACTATTTCTGCTGGATGTTGATATGCACCTTTTTACATTTTTATTTCATAGCATTGCAGTTAGTTAAAGCTACATTTGGTAATGTTTTACCAGTCTGGGGCAGAAAATTCAGTATTAGATAGCCTTGTTATTAAGACAGCTTAGCAAGTTCTTATTGGCAGCGGGCCACAGTTACATACCCACTTTTACTGACATGATCAACAAACACAGAAAAACATGGGCATCCTACTGGAATCTTACCGTCTGATGAATAATTACTCAATTTTTCAGTCGTGGTTTGGCCCGAAATTTGCTGAGAACAAATATCTGGATCCTTGGGCTTGCATTTCATTGCTTTATTCACTTTTTCTCCCTGCTATTTCGTGACGGGCAGGTAGTGTGCACTCCAATTGCGTGTGTAGTTCGGAAACTTGGCTGTGGTTCATCTATTACAAGCCGGTGAGAAGCGCAGCAAACCAAAACAATAAACTAAAGCGTCTAAAAACTCTGAAAAAGCTCCTGAGTTGGTTGGTATATGGTGAAGTTAGTGAGAACCATTCTGTGCTTGGCAAAACAAAACAAAATAAATTGTTCATTTTGGTTGTACTAGCAATCAAATTACATTACACAGACTGTTTTGAGATATATATATATATATATATATATATATATCTCAACTTTTATTGGATACATACATTCAATTAAAATGTCTAAAAATCATGGCAGTAGATATAACACAGATTCATTTTTTGATGCCGATAGAATTTCTTAGTAGAGTGTGGTTGGAAAAGTTTAGCGGCCTGTTCATCACATATGCTGTGCAGAGTCCCTCATTGGCTTTGTAGAAATAACAAAGCAAAATTGCACTTGACATAGATAGGGCCCGGTTTGGAGCAGGTTCAAAACCTGCAATATCTAACAAATATGTTTGCTTTCAGTGTGTGAGCGAGCAAGCAATGTGGGAACGGTCGCTCTCCAGGAAAACCCAGCAACATGCTTACCGTCATCCCAGGCAAGCTGCTTTATGATCACAAAATGCCCCAATTGACTCTTACCCCAGCATGCAGGGGTTTGGGGTTTTATTTAGTGCACATGACAAACCAGGGTAATATGATAATAGCAAGGCACATGTGCAGCTAAATTACTTCGAGCTAAGATAACTGTTTAGACGCAGCAACTGCTACAAGTAAAACATACAGAGTTTCTTTAAAGGGTTCTGTGTGTGTAGGAAGTGCGTGAAAGGGTATACTTTAGCCCCTTTATGTGCACAGGCACAAAGAAAAAGCCATCACTTTGACAAAATATGTCACGAAGCGGAAGGTCCCACCCATGCTTTACCTGAGTCGCTTTGAAAGAAAGTGTGTAGAACAGGATATCATTACTATTAAAGAGGAAACAAGGCTTAGGCAGAGCCAAAAACCTGCTATTAAAAACGTGAATGCCTCATTGTGTTGGTGGTCTAAGCCCCAAGTCTTAAAATAATAGGGTTTTACATGGTTCTCACTCCCCCCCAGGCGTTGAGCCGCAGCTACACTCGTCTTTGAAAGATTTCACTTTCCTCATAATCGATGCCCTCATTCACATGCTTCCTCAAAGAAACCACTAAAATAAAGATATATTAAAAAAAAAAGAAGGGTTGGCCCCATCTCACTCCTCGGCCAGCGTTCAGAGAGGCATACAAAGAGAGCCGCGGCGGAATTAATGGCCTTTGACGTTTTCAACTTCCCCTCCAGAAAACCCAGTGTGATCGGCGGGGAGGCTCTGTGCGGGTGATGATAGGAACGCCAGAGGGCAAGTCCCCAGACAGCGGAGTTCATTGGTGATGTCTGGCGAGGTCGGTCCTAACCCGAGTCCTCTTCTCTGTGAGTGGCCTTCTTCCTTTTTCTCTCCGGGGCATTAGAGTACAATTTATAGACTTAACACCTCAAAGTATAAGAAAGCCGAGAAAAGAATTTAGGAAAAAGGGGTTTTGGAAGGGAGACCTAGCTCAGTGAACAAGGTTCTTTCTCTTTTTCTTTTATTTGATGCAACAGGTTGGTTACTTCTCCAGGCAATCTGAACTTCGAATATGATCCTGTCGCTGCAGGTGTTGCATGCGACTTAAAGTATTTCATCACGGGCTGCTCTGCGAAAATGATCGTGGCTGATCAGTGGTGATGTATGAGAGAGACACACACACACACACACAGGCAAGAGGACTTGCTTTACTCCCATCCACTGATAAATAACAGCTGCACAGAAAACAAATAACATACATCTGTTAAGGAGTCAAGCAATTGTACTTTCTCAAGGAAGTTTGTGGGAAATGGCTTGACTGTGGACGCATAAAAACCTACATGTAGTGACTATTTTGTTTTTACTGTCGGTTTTTAAATACGACCACTTTTACGCCAGCGTGCAGCTGTTTTCACTGAACATAAAGTCACTTCTAGATGTCTGGATTATTCTTGAACATCAATCAGTGTTTGTCAAATATTTATACTGCTCATATAATCTCACCGAATGTGACTAAATTTGTGTTTTGTACCATAGAAAACTATCTGTATTTGCCTACAATTTGACCCCTATATAGTGATAATGGTTTATTAAAAACTCTGGCCCAGACAACAGACGTTACACGACTATAGACAATACTCAAGTACAGACAAGTTAAAAGAAACAATAAAACATCTTTTTGTGTGCAGGCTTGCATAGTAGGCCCTGCAGGGGCGGAATGCAGCTGCAAATTTCCAAAATCTGCATAAAACTTGCACAACATTTTAATGGCAATGTGACTTTTACCTTCTCAAAGAGCTTTCTACCTTCCAGCCTGTTTCACAAATGTTAAGCCCTACACCTTGTCTGCTATTCTTCACATCATTATCCCGTTGTGACATTCAGGCAACCTTTAGCCTTAAAGGCAAACCTCAGGAATTCGAATTGCCACACCAGGTTTGTCCTCCCCTCTCCTCCCCTCTCCTCTCCTCTCCCCTCCCCTCCCCTCCCCTCCCCTCCTCTACCCTCCCCTTCACGTCTCACACCCTTCCCTCCCCCCTCACTGCCGGTCACCCGTTTATAAACACTCTGGCTGGCGAAGGCAGCCCCGAGACAAAAATCACGCCACGTGTAAACAGGAAAGTCGGTGAATAGACTTGACCTCCCCCCGTTTTACATGTCAGCCTCTGCTGTCTGTCAGTCAAGATCTGCTGGACCGTGAAGAACCCCTCGTCTGCGTGCGATGTGTTTCAGTGTTGCTGATCTTGTGTTTTATCCTCACTTGTCCTAACTTTTAGTTTAGTTTTAGTTTAGTTTTAGTTTTTAGCTTAGTTTTTTTTTTCTTCTCTCCGGTGAATTTTCTCCCACTGCATTGGCGGGAGGCGAAGGGAGCATGTGAGAGTGACTGTGGGAGAGCGTAATAGCTTCTGACAGAGGAATATCTGTCACAAGCTTTGCGGTCAGATTCAAAGTGAGAGGAAAGTTCTCTGTGTTAGATGGAAGGATTTGCACGGGTGTCTGCAGTTTCCACCGAAGATGCTGACTTCGAAGGCGCGCATGCAGCGAAGTTTGACTCATCCCCTAATTCCAAGGCATTATTTTCACTGCCAAACAAAGATTTATGAATTCTGATCAGAATTTCCATACTAATACTGGGGGCGAGACGCAGCAACGACAGGCAGTCTTCGATTCCAGTGATTATTCAAAATGCAAACGTAACGATTTTCCAAATAAATGTGCCGTTATCCTGATGTGAAAGGGGCGATCCCCTCAATGAGTGCACATGAATCTGAGGTAATTTTCACCACGAAGGGTGTGCTCAGACAAATCTCCTCCATTTCCACAAAATACTGTCGTTTGACGGCTTGTTTGCTTATTTTAAATTTCATGTGATTAGTCATATTTCTGCGGTGGCAAGGAAATGGATTATTATTATTTTGGCCAAATATTTAATGTTCCCATTATTCGAGAGAGTGTATAAACAAATGCGTCAGCAGCAATTCATTGCGCGTACAATAACATAGCCGGCCGTTTCCCACAGTTGGGCCAGAGCTGGCAGCAGGGCCGGCCTTCGCCCCGGAGCTGCTGGGACGGCGCCAGCTCGGGGGTTGAGACCACCACAGCTCTCTCACACACACAGATAGACCACCACTGCACTGTCTCACTGCACTACAGTACATGTGCACGCAACAGTACATGTGCACGCAACACTACATCTGCGGTCACCGAACACACACATACCATCACCGATACACACCAAGGGCGCAAGGTGTTGGTATGATCAGCTTTTGATCTTTCATTGCTGCTCCACAACCAATCCCCGGTTTTTCCAAGCATAACCCAGAGTCCTTTACAGGTTCATAAAGCGCCGTGGAAAAACCGTAAACAGCTTTTTGTCTGACTAGATTGTTTGCAAACACCAGCTGTGAAAACTAAATTGGAGAAAGTTAACCAAGAGAACAAGAAAAGAAGAGGACATCTGTAATGATAAGGTGGGAAAAATTTATCAGATGTTTACAATTACGAGAACATGCGATAAATTAAAACTATGTACCTTTTTACAGCCCTAACACTTCAACTATTAAGTTGTTGTTTAAGGTATGCGGACTGTGATACAAAACTGACACAAGTGTAACATTTTGATAGTATTGATGGCGTCAAGAGGAAGAATCCAACTGACCGTGTTGAACACCTGAATTTTCCTTTAGCGCCAACAGCTGGTCAAGGTTTTCAGTTATCCAGTAAAACATCCCAACTTCTACACGATTTTAAGAGAGACTGGGACAAAATTTTGTTTCTGTCTTTGTTGTGATCCCCTCACTTTTTCCCTAGGGCCACCGTGAGGTCGACATTGGTGGTCTTTGTGTGAACCATCTTAACAGGTATTGGACAGATTGCCACGTACTGTGGCTCAGACATTCATGTTCCCCTCAGGATGAACCTTCAGTGACATCGTAACCTTTCACCCAGTGCCATCATCAGATCAAAAGTCCAGTGTTTACAGTGCTTTGCTTCATGACTATCCTTAGAAATACTAATGGTGTTCCTGTCATTATTGCTAATTAGTTAACGATATCATTGTAACACCCTAAACTAAATGATGAAAATGTTTGTACCTGCTAAACGTCAGCATTGTTAACATGCTGTACACGAGCATCTAGCTAGTGCATTAGCATTTAGCTAATGTACAGCCTCAAAGAGCTGGAAGCATGACTGTTGGTTCTGAGGTCACAAAGAAACCTTGTTCTCAGTCCATTGCACAAAAGAAGCCTCTTTGTAATTGAGATAACTTTGGGAACATCTTGAGAATCAAATGGACAAGGAGCTTTTGTTCTGAAACAGTGGTCAGTGTGGACAGTGAGATCAGAGAGTCAGACATCTGCTTAAGTGAATTTTTAAGTCACCGACATTGATCAACAAATCGCTTAGATTGGTAATTTGGCTCTATGGGAAAAAAAATTTCCTACTTGTGCTGTAAAGCCATTGCCACTGGTTAAAAATAATTGCATCATTCTGTCATTTAGTACTTCGCTGACAGATTTAAAGGTCATGACCGGTCTTTTCGGTCTTGGTCATCATTTCAGCTCCGGGGAGTCGTACAGAGGATGGTGATGTCACCGCAAGGGCCCTCCTACACATTCCTGGATCGGACCAAAACCCCCAGCTAAACAAAATGACATACGACTGCACTCTCGAAAGCATGCCGTTGTCGCTGGCTGCATTTACACACTCAGCATAAACCTGACATGTTACCCACAGGACCCGGGCCGCATCGACCCGGCAATACACATCTGTTTTTAAGCGTTTTGTGGCACAAATGTGGTCTTTTAATAACATCCTAAACTAGGAAAGAAAATCATTTTCATGTGGTTTCCCATTTATTTTCTCAGCAAGGAGAAGCTCGCATTCGTGCCATATCTTTAAGTTTTTATTCCTTCTAATAATAACAGAAAATCGTTCAGTCTGAGTGCATGTCTGATCCACAAAAGCTCATAAAGACCTGATGTTTAGCCGCTTAGACAAGGTAATTTTACAAGTAAAACCGCTTGGAATGGGACATTTCCTTCTCTGTGCCGCGAAGAGTTAAAAATCTGAAAGTTGGGACCTGTGTAAATAAACCCTAGTTAAGAAAACAAATAAAATATCAGATGCATGTCACTTAAATGGAGGGTAAAAAAAAAAAAAAAGGGGAGAGAGATTTGAGTCAGCAGCGCAGCCACAGCGGAGCCATTGTATCCTGTGTCATCAAGATTAACAGCTACACTGTAGTTTGGATGTCGCCTCTGGGACCAAGGGAAGTGTGTTGTGAAGTTACTGTAGTACCTCAGTTCGTTTCGTGGGAACCTTTCCAGAGTAAAAAGGCTGCAGCGAGACCCCAACCGATCACTTCTTCATTCTTATGTCCTGACATGCTTTTGCTCTCCTAGAGGAAAATCTGTAATCCAAGCAAAACATATCGGCCGCGGGGAATTGCCGAGCCGAGCCGAGCCCCGGCGCTGGTCATCTGGTGCAGAATCTAAATCAAAAGTGTGAACGGGATACGTCAGGACAGACCGCAGCGATTCTCCCTTGAAACGGGCAATAAAGCAGCGTGGCAACAGTTCGATAAGATGTTACTTTGGTGTTTTTTTTTCTTTTTTTCTCCTTGTTAACGAAATCCTGGCAAAGGTGTGGTTGAGTCATCATCTCGGCAGCTCCTCCGTCCTCCGAAGACAAAGGCCGAAGACTTAAAAGAAAAATAGCAAAAAAAAAAAAAAAAGAAAAGAGTGATGTCTGCAATGTGTGCTTGCATGTATGTACCGGGGTTTTGTTTTGTTTTTTGTTTTGTTTTTTTTCCTACGTGTGCGTGTGTCTGGTTTGGGAAGCGGTTAGGGGAAAAATACGTTCTGATTGGATGTGAGATATTTCCTTCAGTCGGGGTTGCTATTTACAGAACTGCTACAATGACTCAGAGTGCAAACGCCAGAGAGCATGCTGATACCCATCGCTATGGCCTGGCCCGCGGCCAAGTCTGAGTTTTTTTTTTTTTTTTTTTTTTGACTGGGTGCAGAGACATGCGGCGTGACCTCCAAATAACAGCATTATTGTCTGGATTACCGGGCAGTAGGGAGGAGGAACGCAGTAAGTGCTTTTGCGGTCGATGAAGCATTCATTTGTTGGTGTTTAGTACTTTTTGCGGCGTATGATGCGTAGGTGAAATATGCTCGTGTGCAAGGTAACGAGGACATGAGGCGGCCCTGAATAAGTAGTAAAGTAAAAACACATAAGCCGGATGGCTTTTGTACTTAAATGCGTAGTAGCTGCCCATTTTCCAAAATAAGTATATCAGACGTCTTGGTGAGACTTCGATGATGAGGTTGACACTCTAAAGCTGACTAATCATGTTGTTATGTTTTATTTGTTTAATCCGAGCACAACCCCAAGTGTAAAAATGACAAGTTGTGATTTAAAAGTCGGGGGGGGTTATGTGCCGGACAAATTCTTGGCCCGGAGTGGTAACTTGCTTCCAACCAGCAGAGCTCTACAGATGCTGGTAGGTGGATTTTATTGCCTTTGGACAGAGCCAGGCTAGCTGCTCCCCCCAGTTTCCAGTCTTTATGCTAAGCTAAGCTAACAAGCTGCGGTCTGCGGCCTGATACTTAACATACATACATGTGAGTGTGTTTTATCAATCTCTTTGAGAAAGTATTCTGATTGTGTTTGGCACTTTTTGAGGCAACGCTGTGCCACCACAGTACTTTGCAGTGCGCAGTGTTTGGATCAATTCTTTCTAAACTGCACCTTTAAAATATACATATATCAAACTGCGCCCACACAGATGCGCACACCATAAACACACACACACACACACACACACACACACATACATACAACTTACTTTTCGCTCATCAATCATCCTTTTTCCACAGGAGTGTCCTCTAGGATTGAGTCTTAGTGTCTGTTATGAAATCTGGACCATGTGTTGTAAACCAATATTAGTTTACAGTCCTCAAATCCATTTATAATGCAGTGGTGCGTGAACATTTGCTTTCCCTTAAAGGCCTGGGCTGGAATCGAAAAACGGCATCATTAAAACTACCCTGCCGGCTTTGTTATGGCATGCGTCATTCTCTGACTGACTGACTGACCCAGACGCTGGGTTTTTAATGTTCATTCTGGAGCTATTTACAAACACAGGAATAAAATATAACTTAATTTGCAGTTATCACAGGAAGCTGAAAGTTCCAAAAAAAAAAGAAAGAAACCACCAAACAGAAATAAAAACCCGTACTCGGGCTTCAGTACAGGAAATGTTTACATGAGGATGCAATGTCTTTCTCTCACCCCCTCCCTTCCTTCATTTTTGATTTCTTTAAACCGCAGTGGAGAGACCGACGGTTCTTTCCCTCAAACCCAAAACCCAGAAAATTTGACAGGGATGAGGGAGAAAGTGTATGTGGAGTGTATGTGGAGTGTATGTGGAGTGTATGTGGAGTGTGTGTGTGTGTGTGTGTGTGTGGGTGTGTGTGGGTGTGTGTGTGTAGGGGAAGGTTGCACGAGGACCTATATCTGGGTGTCGAGCTGTGGTCGACCGGGCTGATGGGAGGGAGAGTTTTCCCTCAGATTTGCATTGTCTAGCTGGATGTATACGTTTTTAACACATGCTCTAGCAGCTGTCTCTCTGTATAACAAGATTGTCTTTTTTTTTTCATTTAAGGTTCAGTGAGTTAGAGATCACAACATCCTCTGTGGTACAAAGGCAGAGTTGCACAAAAGACGCGGGGAGACAATTTGATGGAAATCAGATAAACGAATCCGTGTAATCTTTAATTTGAAAGCCTGCCAGCGGTTTCTTCAACTGTGATTGCAAGGACGGATGTCATCATGTTTTCGCAATCAGGTGTCCTTGTGTTTCACGAGATTACTTTTTTTGGTGGGGCGTGGGGGGGGGGGGGTGGGTGCTCGTATCCAGCCCGTGGGGTTCCTCGGGACAAGGCCCCTCCCTGACGCCGCACCCGGGAGAGGATACAGGGGAGCAGAGGAGGGTCCTGGCCTGACAACACCGGGGAATGACTCCCTCCAAATGCTATGCAGGGTGACATCTGCAAACCATAACACACACACACACACACCCCCAAACAAAAAAAAGTTCCTGCTCACATAATGAGGCCACAGGATAAAGCATCGTCACAGAAGTGAAGGAGGAGAGAGGAGAGGGGCTCCTAGAAGTTCAGCCCGAGTGTCAGCTTTGTTTTACGCCGATGAATTAATACGACGTCGCTTTTTTGCTAAACATTTATATTACACCTCGGTGCTGTAATTACACGTATGACACACGCCATAAGCATCGTCCTACTGAGCGATTCAGTATGTCGGACCTGCATTATCCCAATTGTCACCTTTAACCGGGATGTTATTTATCAAAATTATTTCAAACTGTTGCTCTTTTGCGCTTCTGCCAAGCTCCACTCCACTTTGACAAATGCGGGTTATTACTACACTCAGCGGTTGATACGATCTATCCCAGCGAGTAGTGAGCTTAGAGGAAATTCAGTCTGCTGCATGATGGCCTCTGAAATTCCTTCGCTCACCCCCGCCCCTCCTTCCATCCAATTGTTCCAATTGTGTGGGTGCATCGAGTCATGGCAGTTTTAGGGCTGGGGCAGTTCTTAAATAGAGGCTGGCTCCTTCAAGGATCAACTCCATCAGACGCCAAAGCAGCCCGAGGACTCGCTGGTTCACAGCCACGTTTGAACATGGAAACCGGTTTCACACAGCTTTTGTTTATTGTAAAAACAACTGATAAAAATCCTGTGGACGTCACACAAGATGTCAAATACCTGAAGATCTGAATTCATTTCTATCAAAAGATTTTAGAGGTGTGACTGACATTCAAAGCAGCAGGGACACTCTGTATCAACAGCCTCAAAGTGTCCGACAGAAAGATTATAAAAGATCTGGAATATCTGATATTCAGTAGAACAAAGAGGGCGTCGATCTGTGCAAACTAACCCTGCGTATCAGGGCTTATTAAAGCGTGCAGGCAGTCATCCCCTGTCAAAAGACGAGGTGGTATCCAACCAGACTGCATGTAGATAAAAGTTCGCTCGCCTGACCCAGAAAGGGAGTCAACCAGATGTCTTTGTGAAGTCAGTCAAGGATCGGTGTCAGAAAATGCCAGCACACTCCACGAAAAAAGGCCCCTGGCGGTTCTCGATGCAACCCTACCTCAGTGGCCGACTTACAGACGGCCGAGGCGAAGCCCCACCGCTCTGACTTCACCTTGGCTTCCTCTCGCGTTTCCTCCTCTGTTGCCATTTTTGTTGAAAACATGTAATTGCGGTGAACCCCCCCCCCCCCCTTTGGCGAACGGGGAAAAGCCCTGTGGATTCATAGGCATTGAACCCTAATTGGGCTAATGGCGGTGGTATATCTAAATTACCTCCCTCCATCCATGAGGGTTGCTGTGTTTATGTCTGCTGCCTTGGGTAAACTCCCCCCACCCCCCACCCCCACCCCCGCCTGTCATTTATCGGGGCACTTGTTTGTTGTAGAACGCAGCTCCACTGCAGATCTTTATCAGCGTGGCCAAGTGACCTGTCTGGCTCATGCAGACAGTATCACAGAGTAGTGGTTGTTCTTTTTTTTTGTTATGTTTGTTTTTGTTGTTGTTGTTTTTTTAAAACACTGTTTATCCGTGGAGGTCTCTCCCTGACAAGTTATGTTTTGAAAGGCCCGAAATAGCCAGTGCAGTTAAAAATGTACAGCCATTTAATATTGTTCATACTGTTATTCTGCAATTCATTTGGCAGATGCTGTTATCCAAAGTGACGCACATCTGAGAGCTGAAACAAGACAAGCCGGGATCTTGTCAGTTACATGTCATGGTGTATTGAATAACACACTCTGGAACTTTCACCGTGAAAATAACATAACCTGTAAAGATAAAAAAATAATAATAATAGTAAGAGGAAACTGTTACCCTGAGGATTTAAAGGGCACATCATTGACATTTTGGGAAATGAAATCGTTTGTTTTCTTTCCCTTTCAAATGAAAAGATCTCATCTCTGTGTGTTTAGTACAGAACTAGAGCCACTGGAGATGTTAGGGAGAAGTTAGCTAAGGTTAGCATAAAGACAGGAAGGAGAGACAAATAACTAGCCTGGCTTGTTTAAAAAAAAAAAAAAAATCCACCTACCGACACCTGTAAAATACACTTATTATCTTGTTTTGTCTGGTCTGTGTTCTATGCTGCAATGCAACAGAATTGTAAACTGCAGGTAACTATTTCTAAGGCGGTAACGAGTAGAAACCAACAGAGAAGCTGTACAGAAACGCTAAATTGTTGTTTGTTAAGAAATAATCACACACTACAGATTTAATTATTATTATTTTTTTTTTTAAATCTTTGTTTGGTTCAGCAATAAGAAAATGAGATATAACCTGTCAATTACCCAGCTTCAGATGTGAACAGATATTTTTTCACTTTGATTTGTGTACTACCGCATCTTTATGCTAACGGCCCACCTCTAGCTTTGTAGGCGCATTTCCCCAAAAACCAACATAAGCTTGGACACTCTGTCTGCAAATCTAATCTATGGCAAGCACCACAGGACCAATAGGATCAAAAATAAGTTGGGCTAACCTGTGGCCTTGTTTACAACTTGCTCGTTCGCTGCCCTGTTGGACTCCTTTTTTTTTTTTAACAATGTAGCCGAGTTCCTGAATGTAAGCAGCCGACTTGATTGCAATATAATGACAAAGGCAGCCGCCAGAACTGTGAAAATAGGATCCAAATCATAATAAACTGGAATTTTTCTGCTAAATGAACTTCGATGGTTCTTTGTCTCAAGGCAGAATTTATTAAAACCAAATTTATAACACCTGGCAAGAATGACTGCAGTTTATGCGATGTGTTATTTCTTTTATGCAGAGCTGCTTTTCCCAAGTGGGATTAGATCATATTTTTAAACCGAAAGCCAAATGACAAAGATGAACCGAATGCCAAGATCCTTTTTGAAAAACAAGCAGTGCACGCAGCCATGGTACATTATTTATATACTTTGGCCATTCACTGTTCATCTAATGACATGTTATTGTTCTCATTCACAGTGAATTAAGCTGAAAAAAACAGAGAAAGGGCAAAAAAGTGCCTGCCAGCCTCCTAGTTCCTATTAAACAGAAGTCATGTTTATAAACCAGCACTCCGAATACTAACCCAAACAACACTTCCGACCCCGGCGAGAATGAAAACAAAACCAAAAGGAATCCCAGCGCGGTTCCTCGCCGGCCGTCGGGAAACGGCCACCGCTGCGTCTCCCTCATGCCCTCGCTGCTGCATGTGGCTCGCTGCCACTGCCGAGCGATATTTGCACTGACAGATGGGCTGTGTGGGCCCACATCAGCAGGATCCCTGTTGGGCTGCGCTGTCACATCCTCCTGCAGTGCCCTCCAGCGACCTGGGGCGACCCCTGGCTGCCCCTCGTCTCCACGGGACCCATGTGAACACGCTCTGCCCCCATGAAACCCGGTGTTGACACCGAGAGCAATGTTTAGGGAAATCCCTGAGACTATAGCCTCTCGCGGGGCAAATTGGGAAAAGAAGAAAAGTCCCTTTTGTTTAATTTTGTCTCAGTTGCATTCAATGTTTTGTTTTGTTTCTTTCTCCAGCAAAAGCCTGCTTCCTCTTTCGTGCTACTTTGGGAAGACAAACAAAACATACGAGGCCTGGCGTCCCTTTTCCTGGCCTTGTCCCGTCTGTGCCCTGCCCGTGTCCCGTTTAGAGCCGTCCGTTTCCAACAATAAGGATTGAATGTGACAGTGAGTGCCACTTAGCACGAGATCATCTGAGTGGATCCGCAGTGGACAACAATAACGACAGGGGTGAAAGCGAACACTTGGACAGACGATTCGGCATGTCATTGTAACTCGGAAAAAGAAGAGATGCGAAGGAAGCGAGACGAGCAGAGATGAGATGGGACAAGGAGAGACGAAAGGAGAGGAGACGAGAGGAAAGTAGAGGAGACTAGATGAAACGAGAGATGACAGGGAAAGAGGGGAGAGGAGGTGAGAGCAGGGGAAAAGAGGCAAGTAGAACCAATATTTCAGAACCAAGTTTCTGAAAACGTGAAGGTACCATGGATGTCGTAGGTCCTGGAGGTGCAACTCTCGTGGGACTGACCACAGCAGCCGGAACATTTCAAAAGAAAGGCGGACACGCTGGAGAACTTACGCAGCCATGCATCTGGATTCGCACGCAGAATTCAGGTTGAGCGAGTTTTAGTCAGGAACTTAGTATTAACAATTTATTGTCAAAATGTTCATACCCTGTAGTGTTACCGTTACTGTTTGTGACGGCTGGCATCTGGTGTAGCAACGCTCCACACACAACCTTCACAAAAGCTGATGTTGTCCTGTTTATGCTACTATAGCAATAGCTCATAACAAGAGCTGGGTGCTCATAACATTAGTAGGCTACCGTCATTAGCGATCAGTCCATCACAATATAACGTTAACATCTTAGATGAATAACCAGGTTTTCAGATTTAAACTATTGACACATTGACTGTATGGAGTTGTGTGTGTGTGTGTGTGGTGGTGTCGAATTTGGTATCAAAGGTTGCGTAGTTTCAATAGTACCTGTACCGGCTACTTAATTCCTGGTAATGTTGAAATCCCCAGAGACAGGACAAGAACAGACAAGAGGAGACCAGAGAAAAGGAGAGGGATCAAGGAGAAATGAGAGGAGACGAGATGGAAGGGGGAAGAGACAAGAAGAGGATGAGGAAAGAAGAGAGAGAGAGAAATGAGAGGAGTGGAGAGGAGACGAGGAAGTGAGAGGAGAGTGAACGAGATGATACGACATATGACGAGCCGAAACCGGGAGAGGATGGGATATGAGACAAAAGAGGACAAATCTAGAAACCATGAGAGGAGATGATGCCAAAGGAGAGAACAAAAAACAAGACGACGAAATAAAAGGATAAGAAGGAGAGGGAGGAGGGAAATGAGAGAAGACTAAATGAGGTGAGAAAAAAGGCGAGAGGAAGGGAAATGAGAGGAGAGTAAACAAGGAGATGAGATATGATGACGGGACATGAGGAGAGGATGGGATATGAGACAGAAGACATGAAAGGAGATGATGCAAAAGGAGGACATAAGACGAGCTAAAAATAGGAGAGAGAAAAGGAGAAAGGGAGAAACGGGAGGAGACCAAATGAGATAAGACGAGGAATTGTGAGGAGAGGAATGGTGACAGGAGGAGAGAACACAAAAGGAAAGGAGAGAAGGGTATATGAGTCAAAAGGAGACGAAACTAGAAGATAGGAAGCGAGATGAATGGTGAGGACAAAAAAATGATACAAGCAAAGAGGAGATGAGACTGAAGGAGACGAGGCTAGATTGAAGAAAACGAGAGGAGGTAGGAGAAGACGATATAAGAGGAAAGGAGACAAGGAAAGTAGCGTAGGAAAAAAAACCACGTGAGATCAAGCGAGCTCCGGAATCGGCTTTCTGTACGAACAAACCTTGGCTGGGAAAATCTGGAGAGGATGAAGAGGTCCCGGTGCCCTGCCCAAGCGTAATTAGAGACACAAACAGAAAAATTAGAAAAACAATAACCCTGCACACAGCTGGAGCGGATTTGCCCGGCGCAGGTGCCAGTACACAAACTACACGCCGATCAGCCGCGACGTTAAAACTGCTGACTGGTTTTGATTCGTTTGATCAAAGCGAGATTACTAACACGACTCTGCTATCAATTACCAACCCCCCTACCCACCCACCCACCCACCCCCGATGTACAGTCACGACAACACGCGCTCCCCTCCCCTCGCCGACTTTGTACCTGGTTCTCCTAAAGCACGGCAAGATGCCGCGGTTGTGTTGGGAGCGCGACGGGCGGGTGGTTTTCCACGAGATTCCCGACGAACCGAAAGCCCCAGCGCCTCCGTTACCTTTTGTGTGTGTGTGTGTGTGCCACAGTGACGCTCGCAGAGGTTTAGGATCTCTCACCCCCACACACATGTGCTGCCCAAACTCCTTTGATTGTTTGTTTTGGGTGTAACTCCGAAACCATGGTGCCGGGCCACACATCGCTGAGTTTCAAATGGCAGTCAGACATACCACTCCTGAAGAGTTGTCTAACAGTATCTCCCTCCTCTTTGCCGTCCTTATTTTCTCTCTGAGCCTATTACACTTTCCCTCTCCTTCAGCACCCCCCCCCCCCCCCACACACACACACACACACACACACCCACCCACATATACAAACACACACACACAGAAACTGACAAATGAGAACTGGCTTCGCCGGAGCTGGCGAAGCACCACTGCAGCTCAGCTAATCACACTCAGGCACTGTTCTCTGTGAACTCAACTGTTCCATCCAGCGTGGCCAAGCTCCCATCTCCATCGCCGCCGCCACCTTCCATCTTCTTACGTGTCATGCCATAAAAAATAAAAAATAAACCCTGCAATAGACTGCGCAGGAAATACACTCCAGCAGAGGGTAGCGTTATCAGCTTTAGTTTCTCGGCGGCCCAACTTGGTAATTTCTTATTCCCTTTTGCAAAGGTAATTGAATCATATTACTAATTACTCAACAATGGAAGTGATTGGTCACATTACTCATTTTGGCCCTCGCCAGCTCTGTCAGAGGTGTATTCTAACAACGCCAACACTTTCCATACACACATGTCAAATCTTCTGTATTCAAAGATGAATTAATAGATTTTTCCTGTTTGGGGGCAGCAGAACAAGCTGTAAACACAACACTGACACAAGCTATCATCACCGCACGGAGCTGTATTGGCGAACATGTCGGCAAAGAGTTGCTTATTTATTTACATATCCAGCAGAGCACAGAGCAGCATTAGAAATCATTTGAAGTTATGTCCAATATTCACTCAGTGTAACAGTGAATCTGTTTCGCTCACCACAAACTCCTGTGGAAAAAATCTGGCTATTTAGCTGCTAAATGCTCCGCAGTATTCACCTGTTAGTCACCGGCTTTGATAGGCCGCGGTTCGGTGGTGGCCAGGCAGCGTGCGGCACCGGTTCATAAGAACTTGTACTGTGGCCCGCTGCTGCCAGATGCATGGATTTATGAGGGTTCATAGTCGGGAGAACCAAAACAATGAGCTAAAAGAGGCCAGGGCGCTCTGTGGAGCTGGGGGAGGCTGCAGAGAGTAATTTCACGTTACACACAGTTGTCTCCACCGTTGATTATAAAAAAAAAAAAATACTGGCTGGCTTTAACAAGTATAGAAATAGAAAAAGAGACGCTGTGGTTGCCAGGCAGCCGGCCTATGGTCTGGAGGTATTAACTGATCATCGACCGCCAGCCCGCGATAATTTACAAACCCCTCCAGCCTGTACATGGTTTAATTCAAACTGTGAGACAGTGTCACGTTGCTTGTGTCAAATTCCCAGCTCCTCACGTGCATTTGTCTTGGCCTCCGTTGTCAAGTACCCCCCCCCCCCGACAACAGAAAAGCTGTCAAAAAAAAACAACCACTTCCAACAGATACCCAAGGCAGCATATGGTCACTGTGGTCTACCACCGTGTAACCAACCCAGGTTACACAGATTATATCTGTGGTGAAGTAATCAGTCCACCAGGTTATCCCCCTTCTCTCATCCTCGACCAGAGAATTAGTTCAAGATGGTTTTCACCAATTTAGGCTCTTTTAAAGTGGTCGGGCCTCGGTTAACCGTGACACAACATGTGGTGTGCCCCCCCCCCCCCCCCAACACTACTGGCCCATCAAGGACTGCATGGCTGAGGCCTGTGTGTTCCTGGGAGAGAGGAGGAAAATGAAGCACTGACATGTTGGCTGATGTTTCGCAGGGAGCGTGCGGTGTTTTTCAGTAACAAGGTCGTGGTGGGCAAACAAAGCTTTTCGCCTGCTCCGAAAGCAGGGAATGAAAGTTTCTATTTTTAAGGATGAGGAATCCCTTTAGAGGCGCTGAACAACGAGCCACGTAAAAATAGTCACTCGTGCTCCGGCTCCGAGAGCACTGACGACTCGCATCAAAACACGTGTGCCACACTTCTGTTTGCACACAAATAGAAGTGTGGCTTCAACCAAAGGTGACAACGTACCAGTCCGCCAGTCCAGGTTACAGCCCCATAATGATGCTTTTTATATAAGAAACCTAATACGGCAAGTCTCTTGCTGATACTACAAATGGGCACAATATCTTTCACATACAGTACAAAATATAATGAGCGTTCTGTAGACCTTCCCCAGGGACATACTTTGTCCTGTAACGGCTTCAATAGAAATCATTGACCCCCACCTCCCCCTTGGTCCTGGCATGAACAGAGGGTGTACAGTTGTGTGTGTGTGTGTGTGTGTGCCTGTCTGTATCCGTCTATGTAGGGTTTTTTTGTTTTTTTTTGGTTTTTTTTTCCCCTGTATTCCTCTGGGTGTTTGTGTGTCGTTGTTGGGGGGTGGGGCCCGCTCCAAGTTCGGAAAAGGGAAGTCAGAGTGAACCCGCCGCCGAGAAGGAAAGGTTCTCCCTATCAGAGGAAAACGAGCGCGATTGGAAGTCAGCAATTACCGTGTTGGAGATAACGAAATGGGGGGGGAGAGATAAAGAGTGCCACGATTTAGCTGAATAGGCAAATCCCCTGTAGGTTTTCTGTGAATGCAGCTCCACACGCACAGCACACGCAGGCTACATAAACAGACGCGGGTCTTGTCTATAACATTCTTTCACTTCACAGAGGAGATATCGTGCCGGATCGACATATTCCCTAGTTGGCATACCTCGCTCTGCAGCGGCCCACGTTAACATGACCTCAGACTAAGTAAGCACTTTGTCGGAGTGCTTCCGGCTCGGTTCTGCCATCCAAGGAAAACGATTAGTCTGCGGCTAGGAAACCAGAAGGGGGGGGGGGGGGGGTCATGTCCATGCTGCCACCCTACTGACTCCTGCCGGCTTGGCAGGCCGTCACTGAGAGATGTGAAGATGCGATAATCTCAGTCCCACTGACCCTGGAAGCTAAAGGTGCCGGGAACGCTTGGGCAAAGGAGGAAAAACGGAGCTGGAGAGGGAGAAGTTCGAGACCCTGATATAACCGTCTCACCACGGCACAGCTGCTCAGTCGTCGTGGGGGGGGTGTGAATGTTGCTGTCAGTGCTTTGGCCTCAATGGTATAAATAAACAATATGTACTGTCAGTATAATTCACATTTGGACCATACTATGCAGTATTCCTGCTGAACCTTATTAATCTGTTTGCCTGCTATTAAGTAAGCCCACACCTACGTTGGCTTGTTATACAGTCAAGCCAAAGAGGTGACTGTTTCTCACATCTGCTGTATGATTGGTCACAGTACATTGCAACAAAAAGTTTGAGAAAACAAGCGAGCAAAGGAGTTTGCACACCAAGTCTGTTTTTTCTTCTAAATACACATACTTATACCGCTCATGCACACACACACCCCCCCCCCACACACACCACCACCACCACCACTACTACCACTACCACCACCAACACAATGCAGCCCCTTTAATTTTTAATTTTTTAATTTTTTTTTTTAAACTTTCTTAAACATGCTGGAAGCATAAACCAAAAAGAACTGGACCAGAATAAATTACAGTTATTTAGTTCATCCTGAACAGCAGCTGGCAAAGCACACACACACACACACACACACACACACACACACACACACAGGCTGCACAACACAACACATCTGGGAAACATAATCATTAAAAAAAAAAAGTTCATTGTTAAACAAAGAGTGACACGAGTTTGTATTTATTACCATTGCGTCCAAGATTTTTGAGATGAAATAAATTTGAAACAATGTGAGCACGTGCACCAATTCAACTCCATAAGATTCTTCCCCTCATTACAGATACATATATTTTTTTAATTAATTTATTTTTTTAATTGAATTTTTTTTTCCACAAAGTACAGTGTAATGTGGGCCGCGGTGGGTACATGTGAAAAACCCCATAATGATGCCGTGGTGGGTCAGAGAGCGACTTTTCAGTGAAATCCCATTTTTCTCCGTAATTGTGTTTTCTGTGCAAACACAGACGTACTCAGGAAGGGCTGTTTATGAGCGTTTCAATAGTGAGCTTAATTCTACTGTGAAATCGGGGTTTTATCTCGGGCTTGTTTAGAAATGTCTCCCCAATTGTTCAAACATTATTTTTGATATTAATCGCTTCTTAACATAATATTGTTAAAGGGCTGGTGGAACTGCAGCACCTATTGTGCAGCACTGTGTTTTGAGGAGGTGCCGCATTCATTCTTTCCCAAAATATTTAGGCTTTTGCATTAAAATGTTTGTATTTGTTCGTGTATTATTTAACGAAACATTTCTTTGAACAAACACGATCCGTTATTGTTATATTAGAGAGCAAAGTGTGCGTGTGTTCCTATGAATATAATATTTTGGTGTTTCTGTGTGACTGTGTCTGTGTGTAGGTGTCTTTTACATACATCTGTGCATGCTGCTGTTCCTCTGGTGTGCGCGTGTGTGTGTATGTTTTTGTGTGCGTGAGCATGAACACAGTTGTGCAGAGCCTCTGTGTATCCGTGTCACAAAAACAGAGTTTCTGTTGGCATCCTGCCTCCGCTCTCTGCCAGAATAACCACACACTTAATCTCTCGCTCTTCTTCTTCTTCTTCTTCTTCTTTCTTCTCTCCCTCTCTCCTCTTTCTTCTTCTTTTTTTTTTTTTATTTCTCTGTCCGCCCCCTTCATCAGAAGACGAGAATGTCTCCGAGCCCCATGTAAAGGAACAATCCCGCTCTGCAGGACAAACAAACAGGAGCTGTTGTCGCTATGCTCGCTTTCCCCGGCCCCCCGGAGTCACAAACTCGCCTCGCCGCTGACCCGTGGCTTTTATCGTTCCTCCTCGTGTTTACGTCCCCGGCAAGGTCACGCTAGAGGTGAAGGTTCTGGTCGGCCCTTTATGATCGACCCTGGCTCTCGTGCTCTGGCGCTCTTAGCCAGCAGAGCGAGCTAGTGAGGAATGCAGATGATCCTTCGGAGCAATTTGCCATAAACCTCCAAGCGGTGACCGAGCAAAGAGTAATTCAAAACAAAATAAATCAACGTGGATTTCAATGGGATTACGATAAGAGGGGGAAAAAGAAAAAGACTAAAAGCTTGATTCTCAGGCCGGTTGAGTTATGGACTGTCTGGTTTCACCAATGGCAACGGTCTCGTTTCTGAATCTGTATAAATAATCATCGGGAAAAATTAGGACTACCAGAGCATATAAGGTATCGGTCAAGGCTGCGAGCGCCATATGTTTTGAAGCGATGCTGAAATAGGGGCGGCGTTACGGCCCGATGCGAGAACGTAAAGAAGTGTTCTTTTGACGTGACGCAGCTGCGGCCGATTCACAAAACAGACAAACACCTGTTAATATCCCCCCGCGAGCCAGCGGGCCCCCCCCCCCAACCGCCGCACACAAATAGCAATAAAGGGATTCGCAGCCTCGCAAAACCATGACACATGACAGGCCGACATCTGAGTACCCGAGACGGGATTGGGCCATAGCTCCTTTTACCACGGTCGGACACCCTCTGCTGCTCCCCTGCAGATCCGCTTGGGTTTTGTTGCTTCCTTCCATCACCGTGATGGATCTGAGGTCATCCCCAGCGTGTGGTTACTGCCAAGTACACCTGTCTGTCTGCCTGTCTGCTTGTCTGTCTAAACTGCGGCGAGGCAACAACATTTTGCAGGAAATGTGTGAATGTCCGTCTCGTCCCTCGTCTTTCCATCGGTGAGCGGCGGGCTACATGAGGAAGAACCGGGAGGGATCCGTAGCGCTGTTCTCGCCGAACGTTGCAAAACCAAACGCAGAGCGGCGTCTGTCCGCCTGGAAAAAAAACAAAAACCCAAACTGAGACACAGGAAACAAAGCTGTTTGTGGTGCGACAGCAGGCGGGGCAGGAACATCTGAACTCGCGGTGTGAGGATGACCTTTATTCTGCACTGGACGTCAATACTCAACACAGCTCCAGATCACGTAATAGCTGCAGTATAACGTCAACTCCCAGTCCTCAACCCCACTGGTGGATTCTGTGCGATCGCCCCCTGTACAGTACGACTGCGCTCTTTTCTTTCTTTTCTTTCTATCCATGATTATATAAACAGACAACAAATATAAACGCTCCAGCTCACATGCATATACACACACGCAGACACACACAGGAAATAGAGGGCATCCGTCTGACAACTAATCACCCTTAATTGTGTGCTAATAGTGAAAGCAATGCATGTGGAGGGGAAAGGAGGAGCAGGGTGGGAGGCGGCGGAGGGGTGGGGTGGGGGCAATGGGGGGGGCGTTGGGGGAGAAAATAAACAACAGCAGTAGGAAGGGGAAAAGGGCAATTTCAACCAAAAAAAAATATTAATGTAATCAAGGCAAATTAGTAAAGCAATGCATGTAGAGCATGGGGAGGAAAGAGTCATAACGACGCACCTTCGAGCTGATGATCTGGCTCTAAGGTCCACGCAGAAGTTCTGTCTCCGTCAACCACGTCATGATGGAGCGTCTGCAAAACATTTGCAAAAAAAATCAAGACAAACAGTTGTCACGGTTCAGTTTTTTAGCTTTTTTTGCTGCCCCCATTCTGTGGACATTCAATTTCATAGGATGGTGGTGGGGTGGGGGGTGGGGGGTGGGGGGGTGGGGGGTGGTGGTGGTGGTGGTGGTGGGGGTGGTGGGGTGGGTGGGGGGGGTGTGATATGATGTTTTGTTTGTGTTCTTTGTTTTGTTGTGCTGTGTGTTGTGTTGTGTGTGTTGTGTTTGTGTTGTTGTTTTGTGTATAAACCTTTGTGATTAGTTAGTGTGTGTGTGTGTGTGTGTGTGTGTGTGTGTTGGGGGGGGGCGTCCCGGTCGGTTTTTATCTCTCCCCCGTTAGCTGTAGCTGAGCGATGAGCAGCGGTTGGAAGCAGCGTCGCGACGGCAGCTCAGAAACACCGCGACGCTCAACTAAACAAGATGTGCTCTGAGGGCTCGGACCCCGTCTGATACACAAACACACACGAGCGCACAAGGCTGTCGGACGCACACATACCACACACTTCCCACTCCCCGGTTACGCATGCGCCCGCCGCGCACACACACACACAGACACACACACACTAGCGACTCCTGTTTATTGAGTCGGATGTAAAATCGTCCTCCAGCTAGGGAGCGCAGAGGTTTCAGAAGTGTTGAAACAGACCGGGGCCCCGTGTGAAAGATTTCCAAAACACACGTCCAAGTCCGCTCTGGAGACGTCCCTGTAAGAGCTTGACCAGGCCACGGCGTAGTCCTCCGACTTGATCGATTCAAGCCCCCTCCCGTCCGAGAGCTACAGCAATCCATCTGTGGACTGTGGGATGTGGAAAGAAAGGCAGTGGCCCGCCGGAGTCCACCATGAAATGCGGTGGACTTACATATCAGAGGCGTCCAAGGGTCAGCCTTGCTTCCCGAAATACTAAAAGATCATCACATCTGCGTATCTAACTTGGCTGGATTATGTAAATACACTTAGTAATCTTTGACACCCGTGGATTTTAGCAGAAAATGTTCGCTCTTCTGTTCTCTCTTCCCCCTCTGTAGGCAGGAGAAAAGGTAGTACAGGGTGGGTGGCTGAACTTTTAAGTTCAGTACGCAGTCACACAGCTCCCACTTGTGGTAACACAGCATACAACCTCCCCGGTCCGGGTTACACAGGCCTCCATGCAAAACATGCGGAAAAACTCAAACGTTGCCCCCTCGGCAACAAATTCCAAGACAAACGTCAGCGATCTGACGAAATCGCACTCGCCATTGCACTTTGTAAATTCGGATGATGTAACCCAGGAAGGAGCCAATTTCGGGAAGTAAAACTAATAGGACGTTTAGCAATGTGGTCTTTTCGGTCAGCGGGGGCCCATTGTTGAAAACAGAGTAAACAAACACGACGTGGCCGGACTGGTGTGGAGCGTGAAAGCGACCCGCTGTCTTTGAGCAACGAGAGGTCGCGGTCTCGGCTGGTTTGCGGTCAATTTGAGGCAGATGTGGGAGAGGAAGCGACGCATCGGTGGCGTAATCCGGGTCGGCCTTGGATGGGGGGGCAAATCCAAACACTGGGGTCCCCGCTGAGCGTTCTGTGACCCCTGCTCCGGTGGCCGTTGAGTCACGGTTCTTCGCCGCTGCTGCTCCCAACGGCAACAACGGAGATATTTGGGTGTCAGAAAGATCACAAGGTCACAAGGCCAAGGTCAAGAGTGAGGATATATTTAGACGTGTTTCTTCCTGTTGAGCAAAAATCAATTTTCTGAAATATTTACACTTCTACATTGCACCTTAGGTTGATGCCACTTTTGATGGTGTCTTTCTATTGAGGAAATAAAAGACACATTTTCAAAGAAAATGTGGTATATAATCTAACCCTGTGGCTCTGTTGTAAAAAAAAAGCGATTAAAAAGAATATCTACATAGAAGTTTTACAGAACCTCAATACATCATATATTTTTATACATAATAAAAAAGAAGAAAAAGGAAAAAAGAACATGAAAAATAGTAAAATATATGAATATGTCCTTGTAAGACGGCACATTTAACTCTAGCTGACCACAAATGATAAATACACTATTTGCCATGGAATATAACAGCTTCCCATATAATCTCTGCACATTTTTACAGAGAAAAAAAAGTCAACGCGCTGCTCCTGCTCTTATTTATTTTATTTTTTTTTTTTATGAATGAGACACCAACCAGTTGCTGTATCACTAAAGTAAGTTATTATTCACAAGAACAAATTACTGGGTAGTTTTCTCTAATGAAAAACTTAGTAGCAGATCTGATTAGAACTTTTTAACTTTGTTAAAAATAATTTAAAATGATGATTTTTTTATCCAAATCTGAATGGAAATATTACACAACATTCACTTATTACTTGTTTTCATGAACTTACTGTGTCATCAAACCTTTGGATAAAGGCCATTAACAGTTTTATTTCTTTCATTAGAATGCAGAAACAAGTTTTAGCTTGGACAAGAATATGATCCACTAATCAGTGTGTTTATATTAACACTGGGTCAAATGACTAATGTGAAAGGTGTCGCTCTTAGAGATGAACCGACAGAAAACCATCCCCCAACTCTGCATCTAACTTCAGCTCTATGGAGCATTTCGTCACCTTCAGCTCTTTGATTTGTTCTGCAACTTTCCTGTTCTTTCCTGTTGTTTTCTGGCCAAAAAGCTCATTTAAAAAAAACAAAGAAAAGCACTGTACGCCACCTGCCCAACACCAAACAGCAGGCAGACAGGGGTGGGTTGGTGAACAGAGTGCGGCCTGTAACGGAGGCCAGGAATATGTTTATCCAAATATCCGAAATCTGGTTTGAGGCATTACATAATTTTGTCCCTTTAATAGATTGTTGATGCAGTTTCAAATATTTTTAACCATAAAATACGATGTTTTTATCTTCCTGCAGGGCAACGGTTGAGGGTGGTTATTGCTGTGAGAGACCGTATGTAACAGTTTTGGGTTTATAAGGTGATGATTCACTGTGCCTGTAAACTGTAATTCATCCGGTTTTATTAATCCGTCATTTCCGTTGCATACTCCGGGCAGGCACCGCTTCCTTCCCCGAGAAGCTCCGTTCGCAGGGAGTGTTTTTTTTCAAATAGCGGTGCATGATTAGCTCTGCCAGTTTCAATCACTATCAGAGCCGGGTTCCAGCATCCAGCTGCGGAATCAGGGGTTTGGAGATCCACAATAGGGCCGGTGTCAGTTGTCCAGAAAGGATCGTCGCTCGCTTTTCCCTTTTTCCTTTTGTTCCTGCGCTTCGCTCGAAACGCTTTGTTGGGAAAATGCTCACGGTTCACTGCTCTCCGAGTCAGTAAAAGGAGCATTCAATATTTCTATTGGCATGGACGAGCACGTCAACAGGAGTCTGGCCGAACAACGGGACAGCACAAATCAGGCTCAACCCTGTGAATCCACATACCCCAGGCTCTGCAGTGCACCTGACCTGCAGGAGTTGGACCCGGAGGAGGAGAAGGAGTCTGGGGTTTAACTGCTCATTCCTTCTCTTTTTGACGTCCAGCCATCAGTCTCTCTCCCCGCGGAGAGCAGAGGGGTCGCAGCGAAGCCTTTATTCTGGCTCGGGTTTAGCAACACACGGCTCTGGCCCCCAGAAGAACTCCCATTCTCTCTGGCACATGTTAAGGCGCTCTATCATCTATCTCCCCCTCATGCTCTCCCATGCTCTCTCCTCCCCACTCTCTCCTGTCAGATCTGTCCTCACAGGGGCTTGTAAAATTACCTGGCAAGAGCAACTCAAAGCACTGGACAGGACCACTGTCCCCAGCGTCCCACAAACTTTTGCAAACTTTTTTTGTTTCATTAAAATGAAGAGTTCACTGAAAAGCGTTGGACTTTCCTTGTGCCAAAGAGTCAATTATTACCAAATATGCTGCAAAGTTACATGGTGATTCAACATAAATTCATCTAATTCCAGACTTTTCTGAACAATGGCTCTTTGATGTAATTTGCAAAACATGTTGAAGCCATTGTGGCCCAATGAGTGTGCATTTTTATTTCCTGTTCTTGGCCAGGATTTAAGCTTCACTGTGGGTTCTGACAGAAAAGAAAAAAAAAGTAGATGTTTGCAGTGTTTGTGTAATTGCTTTCACTGTGTTCCCTGGAAGAACAGCTTGTGAAGACACAAACGGGTGGTTAAGATGTTGGTGCTTTGGGAAAACCAGCAGTCGGTAAGGATACCGATCTAAATGAATCTGTGAAATTCAGAATTAAAATTCCTAATATACATAGTGAGTTAAGTCGAGTCAATCGGATTTCGTTTTTTCAGTTCCTATACACCTCGTAGTGGTATGAAGGTGAACTCAAAAGATATTAACCATTAGATTTGTTGTGCATGTTGATATAAACAATATTTTCCATTTTAAACCTAAGCACCATATTCGATAAAGCAGACTATATTTTTAACTCAAGACTAAGAGCTGGATCAACGTGTGAATTTCATTTCATCTACTGCGTTTAATTCATTCCAGAGCATGAAACTGTAAATCAATATTACACAGCTTTTAGACAGTTCTTTATGATACTCTTTTGATTCTTTACAAAAGCATCCAAAAATTATAAGATCTACAGAAAAAATACCTCCTACCTGGCTTGTTTTCCGAA
Source organism: Istiophorus platypterus (assembly GCA_016859345.1). Taxonomy (NCBI): domain Eukaryota; kingdom Metazoa; phylum Chordata; class Actinopteri; order Istiophoriformes; family Istiophoridae; genus Istiophorus; species Istiophorus platypterus. Next base: position 16,866,245 of record CM029119.1, read on the forward strand.
AAGGGTTTTTGGCAGTTGTTTGTTCATGTGATTAATTCTTCTTGTTCTTTTTTATTAGTTTCCTAATATTTCAATGTATAAGGATACGACAGTTAATATGTATAGGGCTTTACCTGACACACTGAAAAATAAACTTAATAGAATGTTGTCAGTAAACCAACTATTGAGTATTTAAAAATGTATTGTCTCACAAGTCACTGGAGGATTGTTGTTAGGCTCCATCTGATCAATGCCAGATTTAGAACTGATTTAAGACCTCCAGGCTATAATGTGTGGTTTGTTACCCGACTTTCATCATCGGCGGTCAGATTTGAAGTCGGTCATCATCAAAATTAAGTAAATACCATGTTTTGCTCGGTGAGACCGAAGCCACAGTATCACTGAAGCTCCCTGAACGATAGGCAGAGGGCAGTGTTGTATAAAATCCTCAGACACGAGGAGGCACTGGCCCTGATGTTTGGGTTTTTCTTCTCCACCGTGTCCTTGAGCTGTCGTCTGGTCCAAACAAACCCTATGCACGCGTTTATATATAACAGAGCGACCGGGCCCGCACTTGGCTGTAGAGCGAACCACTAGATCAATGTCCATCGATGCCGGCTCCACGAGACCATCTGGAGAAAACAGGTTGGCCACGAAACAAAGTTACATGAGAACACTCGCTGTGTATGCGAAAGCAAACTGGGAAAATCTGGCGTGATGGATCTGAAATGTTGACAATAAAATTAAAGAGGGATGTGAGAGAGAGGGAGTGAGAGTATAAGTGTAACCTTGAGAGAATTCGACTGTGTACCCGGTAGTGATTATGAAATAAGCACAAAGCATATTTTCAGACACGGAATCGAACCAGAGCAGACCTGGTCTGGTATTGACAGCGACCACATAGGATGTGTCGCATTTCTCTTTTTCCACTTCACAGTGCGTTTTCCGCTGAAAAAAGTTGAAATTCCCAAAAGTGGCTAAACTGTTTCTCTGTAGCACAGAAGGGAGTGACCGTGCATGGCTTTAGCCAAAAACTATAAAATCCCTCACAGACAAAGGACAACAGAATATATCATTATGTTTAATGTCTCTTTTGTTGTATTGAACTACCATTTAAAGGCATTCTACAAATGGCAGAGGTTCAATTTAATGGCCATCACTTAATTATTCTAACGTTTTACTGTCACATTCATTCATCGGTTAGAAATGGTTTACCATACAGTGCACTTAAACACTGGTGCTATGTGAATGTGAAGCTTCATTTAAGAGGCTTTATAAGAATGAAATAAAATGTTATATCTTGTTGCAGCATTTGGTGTAAGGCGTTATAAATTTTAATGTCTTTTACACTGTAAAAGCCTCACCTTTGAATACATTTCTGTTTGAGAGACGTTAGAGCGCCGTCAAGCAGCCTTTTGTATGCCATGCTCAAGAGTTAATTTAAGGCAACACCAACGGCGGAGATAATCGTGGCTAATGTCTTTGGCAGTCCCTACCGTAAGAAGCCATGTACGCAGCATCGTATTTCCTTGTTTGGCGGTTGTCTCTCATTTCGTGGTTACAAAACATCTCTGAGAGAGCCCCCGAGGGAGCCAACGGTTGGATTAGATACATGAGAGAGCCACCCAGACTTCATCATCGCATTATGCAACACTCAGTGAGCAGCGTCTGGTTCAGCTCAATCCAGAGTGAAAGTGATGGGGACCATTTTCTCCCTCCAGGAAAGATGTTGCATGGAGGACTGTGTGTGGGTTGTTCTTTTGGGGGGGGGGCTGACTGTGGTTAAAGCGCAGCCATGGGAAGAAGAACAAGGGAAAATGTTGGAAATGAAGCGTGCCCATCCACAGAGGTGACAAGCAAACTGAACAGGACTTTGGAGGACAGCATGATGATTTTGGAAACCACGATCGGACGGGACGCATCTTTTTTTTGTATGACAGCCACACACATTGATGCACACACACACACACATACATACATACTAAAGAAAAACATGGAGCTCAGACTGAGAAACAAGAGTTGGCAGATGCACATTATCAGTGGTGGAAGAAGTATCCTTATAAGATCCTCCACTTGGTTAGAAAAAGTAGAAATACCACAAAAAAAAAAACCTTTCCAAGTAGTATTCCTACATCTAACACCAAAAGTAAATGTACCGAAGCATTGTCAACTAAATATATTAACTTAAAAGGAAGACCGCATTCATAGAGTTAAATAGTTACAAAACGTAACATTATTATGAATAATATTACTGGGTTATTATTACCGATTGTTACTAATGAATAGAGCATAGAAATATTAGTTTGCCAATATTTGTTTTGATAGAAAACCACTAAATGAATTATTGATGTTGATTTATATGTGTGATGTGATTCGTCTCATTTTTAATACTTGGATGATAATCCTTCGGCATCAATGACTGTCTGCGGTCTGGAAACCAGGGCCATCATCAAATGCTGAATTTCCTCCCTCGAGTTTCTTTTCCAGGCCTTTACTGCAGCCGCCTTCAGTTGCTGCTTGTTCGTGGGTTTTTCTGCCCTCAGTTTTGTCTTCAGTAAGAAAAGCATGATCAGTTGGGTTGAGGTCAAGTCACTGATTTGGTCATCGAGGAATATTACTTTTCTTTCCCCAGAGAAGCTCCCGGGCTGATTTCACAGTATGTTTTGGGTCAATATCCATCTGTGCTGTGAGGCACCATCCCATCAGTTCTGCAGCATTTGGCTGAATCTGAGGATATAGTGTAGCCCCATACACTTCAAAATTCATCCTGCTACTTCTATCAGCAGTCACATCATCAATAATTAGCAGTGTCCCAGTTCCATTGACAGCCATACATGTCCATGCCATAGCACTGCCTCTACCATGTCTGACAGACGATGTGGTGGCTTTGGATCACGAGCTGTTCCTTTGCTTCTCCAAACTCATTACATCATTCTGGTTCAAGTTAATCTTGGTTTCATCTGTCCGAAGAATCTTGTTCCAGAATTGGGCAGGATATTTTTTTTAGATGTTTCATGGCAAAGTCTAATGTGGCCTTTCTTTTCTTGAGTGTCACCCGTGGTCTGCACCTTGTGGTAAACCCGCTATAATTACATTCATGAAGGCGTCTCTTGATTGTAGACTTTGACAATGATAGGTCTACCTCTTTGAGAGTCTTTTTGACCCTGCTAGATTGTGGAGGGTTTTTCTTCACCAAGGAAAGAATTCTGCAATCATCCACTTTAGCTGTCGCCCATGGTCTTCTAGACCTTTTAGTGTTGATGAGCTCGCCAGCGCATTCCTTCTTTTTAGGAATGTACCAGATTGTTGATTTGGCCTCTCCTAAAGTTTCTGCCGTCTGTCTGATAGTTTTGTTTTTAAGAGCCTAATGACGGTCTCCGTCTTTTGCATCAACACCTCTTTGGACCACGTATTGAGAGTTCACATGAGTAGCAACCAAATGCAGATTCAACATGTGGAATCAACTCCAGACCCTCTCAATTTGTCATGAACAAGGGAACAAGCCAACCTGGGCATTGAAACTGATCAGCTGCCAATTGTCAAATTACTTTTGAGCCTCTGGAAATGAGGGACTGTGGATTAAAAATGGCTGTAATTCTTTAATGGTCATTTTTTTGTTAAACCCCTTGAATTCAAGCAGAAAGTCTACACTTCAGTGACATCTGGATGGTTTGACACTAAATGCATCGTTGTGATGTTTAGAGGCAAAATTACGAAAAACTGTGTCACCGTCAAGGTCAAGGTGGAACTGGACCGCTATTTACCGCTGGATAGTTTAATCTATACCAATGCATCATACTACTCGTCGTTTGGCCAAAAATATGTGGACACTCCTCTCCTTATTCTCTATGTACATTTGATCTAGATTTGTGCTCACCCCCTCAGATCAAGTTAGGGGAACGCTTAATGCTACATTTTTGACAAAAATGTGCTTCCAAGAGTTTGGGGACATCTCTTACCTGTTTCAGGGGGGCATGTTTTTCACTACCAGACCTTATCACCCAACCCCAGTGTTGGACCTCACTAATGCTCTTGCTGGGGATTGGGAACAAATCCCTGCAGCCAGGTTCAGCATCTGTCGGAAAGTCCTATCAGAAGAGAGGAGGCCGTGACAGCAGCTGATCAATGCACAGTGGATGTGGAATGACATGCTCAGCATGCTCAGGGATTCACATACCTGTGGCCACATTGTGTACTTTATTAGCACATCATATGTTTTTGGGGTAGAAATCTACGGCTGTCGATTAGTTGCATTTTGAATACATAGTGATTGTATTGTTTTACAGAATTTCATCAGCACGTCATGTTCGCTACAATCATCAATACAATCAATACATCCTTCATTTCCACTAATATAAGAGTGCTCTTTCTTAACCCTATAAATCTGTTTTCTTTTAGTTGACAGTTTTTTAGTCTTAGTAAAATAATTAATCATTTTGGTAATCATTTTTTGCACCTACCTATCATCCTTAGTGCTTTTTCTATTTTGCACTGGTGTCCATGAGGAGCGAAGTTTCGTTTCCCTGTGTATATGTGGAAATGAAAGTGAATAAAAACTCGTTCAGTATTTGAACGGATGTACCCTCCGCTGCTGCACATCATACACCCAACTGCACGCGTGCAAGAACGCACTTACGCAAGGAGGTGGGGACACACTCAAAACATTACACAATGCCGCAGGAACAGGGCACACACCTTCATCTTCTTCCACCCTGTCAAATTAACAGTGTGCTCTTGAAGGAGCGAGAGGCAGTGGTGCCGGGACAATGTCGAGGGCCTTGATTGAAGGGCTTCCGAGAATTCTCTGGCTTTGTTGTGCAGCTCCCTCAGCGCTGCAGCCAGAGGTAATGGCTTTAGCAGGGGCAGGTACACAAAGCTCCAGTGGCCACGAACCGGAGCTGGACAAACTTTACTGTTGACATCTGGAATTTCTTTCCTCCCCTTCCTTTTTTATTTTCTTCCTCCTCTTCTTTCCTTTTCTCTTTATTTATTTAATTTTTTTGATCGAAGGGTGACTCACTCGGTACAGTATCCATCATCGTAAAAGCGTCAGCCGGCTAAATATAGACATTTGTTTTCTTGTGCCTGTTCTGGCACTGCATATTTTACCACACATGATATCATGCCTTCCCCTTCTGTTGGCTTGACCGCACACTGAACCCCTATAGGGTTTCACTGGTACATGTAGACACGGGGTAATTATGATAATAGAGGCTGTCAGTGGCAATTTATCTCACGTTGTAGATACTTTGTGTCTCATCATAGCCTCGTCTGCTGTTGATTTGACGGGTCGGACGGTGCATTAGCGCTAACATTGCTCTGACACATTGTTATTATACAGTGGATAATGCCTTTGTCAATCTATCACATGCATTAGCTTAACTCAGCTGAATATATTGCTCTTATTATTTCCATTGCAGTGACTGTAATTCAGCACATTAATGCATAAATCATATCTCACATGATGAAGCTGGGATCGTGTAGAGTAACAGTGGGTATGCTGCTGTTGTGGGCTGGAGTTTGACTGCAGGCCATTTTGTCCTATTGCTTGCCATCTCCTTCTCTCGTGTCTTAGCATCCCTCACTATATATATTGTCAGAAATACTGGAACCAACAATGTACAAAATGTTTTCCTCAACAATTTCCAGTCTCCCTCCACTGAGAGGTTGAGGAGCTGGTCAGCACAACGGCACCGAACAGTTGGATAAGTTATGGTGATGTCCAAGGCTAGGGATGTAAAAGAAAGTGTAAGACATTCATGCAAATTACGTGTAAAAGGATCACAGTTATTGGTGGTATTTCCTGAAAAAATAAAAAAAATAAAATAAATATATATAATTATATATAATTATATATAATTATATATATATATGAGATTAGGTACTCAAATATTTGTCAAAAAACTCAAAATGTAAAAAGAAAAACATTTTTTTCTGGAGTTTTCAAATATGTCAAGCAGACCTTACAAGCATCTTATTCTGCTCACTGGTCTCGGAGATGGATCTGTTGACGTTCAAGCTCAGTTTCCAAGGTCAATAATGGATGTTTTTGCTTTTCTCTTAAGCCTACATGGACAAGAAGTTCTGTAATTTATGATGAAATCATAACAACTACTGAGCTGGCACGTCGACAGACCCAAACTCCACCAAGTAATGATGCAGTTGAAAGCTCCAGAAGAAGCTCAAGTGGGCTTTGATATGAGATTGTTTTGTCATAAACATTTATTTTGCACAGAATTTGTATGGAAGTTTGGTGAGACTGGCTGTAAGCGATCCCAGTTTCACAGCTAAGATCACACACAAATCACATAACATCAGCAGGCGGGGTATTCCAGCTGACTGTCTTAGAATTAATGGTTCCCAGTGAGTCATTTGGTTGACATCACTTTATTGTTATTTTATGACAGCAACATTATTTTTCTCTTAGCCTTCTTTAAAAATAACAATCCATTTCCCTCAATTGTCGGTCTTAAGGGGCTTAATTCACAAATGATGCAGGATACAAACACACACAAATAACCCAGGTTCACAAATATACAAATTTAAGTGCACATGCATACACACACAGTCACTTTCAGTACTTTACACACCCATTCAGAAAAAAGGTCCACAGAGGGTCAAACTGGATGCTCCTGTTAAGACAAGACTTGCCCTCTTTCCTCCTTCCTTCATCCCTCCTTTTTACAGGAATCACATGAGGGGAGATTACCAGAAACAAAAAATGTAAACACAAATTACAACTCCTTTACCTATGTCACTGCTGGTAAAGCTGAAGGGAAATGATGATGGTGCATGTGGGCGTGTGTGTGTGTGGGTGTGTGTGTGTGCTCATGTGTCTGCGCACCCATCAGGAGGATATTCCGTCCTTTTTTTATGTTTGTACATCTGGGGATTTTTGTTTTATTCTTTTTTTCCTGCTTACCTGCATCTGAATGTGCGGGCGTTGGTTGGTCCCGTCGTGTGCTCTCTTGCATACATGCACGAGAACGTTCTTTTACATGATTAATGTCCATGCTGCGGGGTGAGGTGTGTATGTGCGCACACGTGTTCTTGCCATCCTCCCCTTCGCGTGTGAACAGCTTCATTCCCCTGCAAAGCTTAAACCCACCGCGGCGAGCATTGGGGAGTTGGTGCCCCCCGTGCTTTGAGAGTGTAGAGAGCGTCTTGGTGTTCAGTGATTGAGGAAATGTTCGCCCCAGTGACTTTCCTCCCTTTTTAGGTGTTTGCTGGCCAAGGCCGATCTTGACAACCCTCCAGGGAGCACGCTCAGTAGGCCTCTTCAAAGAGTCCCGGCTCCCAAAGCAGGAAGTCCAGCCCTGTGCTGCTTGGAAACAAGATGAGGCAGCACAGGAAGGAAGGTAATCCATGAACACGCCATAGTGCTACCATCCACAGAGCTACACTAACACACATATGCACGCGCGCACACACACACACACACAGACACATACAGGCATATCCGATCAGTCCCTCCTGACACCCACAAAAACATCGGGTATTCCTTGGACCCCACAGCCATTTAGCTTGATTTATCTCGTGTTTCGTGCTGTTAAATGGCCAAGGTGATCACAAGCAGCCCAGTGTTGAGGATTCTGGTTTCCTGTATTGCAGCTGCTTGCGTGTGAGCGTGCGTGTAAAAATACTCTAAAGGTCAGAGCAGGGGGCCAATTCACCGCAGTAGCAGCACGCAGCCCTGTAGCGAAGACTCTTACCTTCTAAAATAACCTGAAATTTGAATGAAATTTGGTATGTACTATTAAATGTGATGGATGGGAGGGTACTCTTTGGAGCCGGATTGATTTATCTGTCCCTGGCATATGCATGTCGGTAACATGATATCATAAGCATCTGAATATATCTGATTGTTCTTCACAGCAACAGCTCTGCATCCTGCTGCTAAACTGCCCCACAAAACACTTACCTCTCGGAAAAAAGATTGATGGCAGGCGTTTTTATGGACTTGTTCTCAAGACAAATAGCTGAGATTCAAGGCTTTAAAAAGTGCCTCTGTACTGAATGCATGTATATGGAAAGTTATGAAAGCCACTAATCCAATCACGGTCTGAAATAAAGGGAAAATACCAGTTGACAGTTAGTCCGCAAGGAGATGAACCAACTCCTCAGTGAGCAAAAGTTCAGGCTTATTTCAGCTGTTCCAACTTAAAACCACTAGAGAGCACTCTTCAATTGATTTTCCATGAAAGAAGCATTAACTCACACTGTGGCCCAGGGCAGAGTGAGAATGTGGCTGGAACAAAAATCCTGTGTAGCTGCCAATGAAATCAATAGCCTGGCTTCCATTGTCAGACGCAGCCGGGCCCTGCTCACATTATACAGAATGTGGTAAGGCTGTGGCAGCAGGGAAATTAGTTTTTGCGGTGCGGTGTCGATGAGGTAAAGATTAGTTGTTTTCGTTGCTGTAACGTGACCTTACGTGGAAGCCGTAGACCTACATTATGAGACCGGGCAACATGTTTCGGGTCAGCTCACCGAGAATTGAGAAATTCGGCTTAATCGCTGCAGGACAAGAGGAACAATTTATCCTTGAAACCATCGCGTTTGGCCCCTTTGTCAGGGTGAGTTAACTTTGATTTCAGGCCTTTCACATATTTCTGTTTAGTCTTCGAAGCTAAAAATGTTACCACCCGACCCTGCAGGTCCCTTCAGCTCTGTGGGGCTTTTTTAGCCTCTTTCAGCTCATTGTTTTGGTTTTACAGAGCACACATTTAGTGAACCAGCGCTCTCATCAAGCGTTGTTTGACGTCATTTTCAGCGCTGATCAACCCTCTGCACACCACCTGCCCAGCAACGAACAACAGATGGACGAAGCTAGCGACCTGCTGGTGAACACAGCAGAGCATTTAGCCGCTGAAGAGCCACATATTTTTCCTCGCAAGTCGGTAACAGGGGTCCAAATCCGCATCTGCTGGACTTGTGAACAGGAAGCTGTATCAGCTTTAAAGGTGATAATGTGTCATGTTGTGTTTCCACTTCATCTTGGTTGCCAAAAAAAAAATCAGGTATCAAAGGTTTAAGGTTTATCTGTTTCAGCTTGTGATAATCTGAAAGCCCTCAAACTGACCAACGGACCCACATTGACCTACACAGACCTTGCTCTTGCACGTTGTTACTTTTGTGCCTAGGATTTCAGGCGGATAAATTGTGGTCCAAACTGGCTTTAACCTGTGGGAGATTCTGTGAAAAATCCAACTGGAGAAATATGGTAAACAACTTCACAGCACAAGATGATGAGCGGCCAAAGCCTCAGAGAGCTCTAATATTCCCTCACAATAGCAGGAAACTGTTGCCAACACCTGATTCCAATCATATGTGATCATATGTGATTATTAGCACCTGTGGGTGTCCACCCCTCCCCCCTCCCCTTTCTCCCTCCCTCCCACTTGTGCACACACACATACACACACGTATGAATGCTGCCATACTCACAGACATTGCTTTTTCAGGGACAGTCAGCAGATAGTTTGCAGCTCATCCCTAGTATATGTATAATATTGTACCAGTAATTGTTGTTTTTGGGGGTTTTTTGTTTTTGTTTTTGTTTTTTTTACGATGGATCGGTCAGACATGCAGACAGGCAGAGCTTTTATATCAACATCTGAGCCAATTCTTTGCAACAGAACCATTAGTGAAAATGCTGAGACCTGTGCTGTTGTGGCCAGGCATTACCGGTAATGAGCCACGTCACATGCACTGTTACTTTTTGCTTCCGAGACTGCTCATTATTTGGTGCAGGTTTTTTTTTTTTTTTTGTCTTCTCTTTTTTTTTTCCATTACTTGTAAATTAAATACCATCAAATTAATTTGTTGGTTTTGTGGTGATGTAATGGATCATATGAACACGAGTTCTTTATTCAAGAGGTGTCCTGATCTGGGGCCAGTGAGGCCTACTGAAGGTCACAATATTTGTTTCCAGTAGGGCTGCAACTAATGACTGTTTTTGTCGCTGAATCATCCCTTATTCTGTTGATTATTCAGTTAATCATTTGATCCATAAAAACTCAGAATATAGACATTCAGTTTAAAAAGATAGAAAGCAGAGAAAAACAGCTGATACTCACAGCAGAGAAGCTGGAACCAGTAAATATTTGACATTTTTGCTTAAAAAGTAACTTAAATATTTTTTTTCAATTTTTAAAATTGTTGTCAATTAATTTCCTGTTGATCAACTAGTCAGTTGATTGACTAATCATTGCAGCTCTAGTTGCTGGTTTCGACTGACAAGTAGCCCAGTTAAAGCTTCAAAACCACCCAGTTGCAATAAAAGTAGCCTCATTTTTACCACCTCAACCATTTTACCCACCTTATCAAATAAAAGGTAGACCAACTGGGTGAAACCTGTCCAGTCTAGTGACATCGTTCACATGGAGCAGTGACGTTACAACTAGTTTTAATATACAGCAGTTCATTTTTAGTTTTTTAAAGCTAAAACTAGATGGACTAGAACATATCTTTATCAAAGATTATGGAACATTTAACATTTAAATACGTCAAAAGTTTAATCTAATTTTTTATTTTTTATTTTTGATAACTGTATTATTATACATTTAACCGACAGAGATTTGTGAAAATGTTTATTCAGTTATTTTTAGGCATTTTAACATGCTTTAGTCAAAGTTAGGAATCAGGTTAAGACACTAAACTTTATAGTTGTTATGGTTGTACTTGAATAAGCTTCTATAATCAATATTACTTTAGATTTTGCACAATAACAAAGGTAACGCTCAAAGCTACAAACCATCAGAGAATATTACAGTTACTCATCATTTACATTAAGTTTGGCATCTTTTAGCTCAATTTATTTTGCTGTTTTTGGTTCAACTCTCACTGATCACATCAACTGCAAAGTTGAGAAAAGTTTACAGCCAAAACACTATAAAGAACCCAATGTTCACTACCTGTCCAGCACCAAATGGCAGGCAACATAGTTAGAGAATTACTAGTAAACACAGTAGAGCATTTAGCATAAAAAAGAGCTTGTTATTTTCTTCTGGATATTGTGGAGACCAAACAAGAGCTAAAAAAAAAAAAAAAAACATACTCTTTTGGAACTTACATTTATCAGGTGGCCAGAAACATAACTTTAAATGAATGCTAATGATACGCTTTATTTGCTGGAAGTGTAAATAGGTGGCAGTTCAACTTAATGAAGTGATAATGAGTCAGTGTTATGTTTAGAACTTTGTGCAATGTCCCAGAAAAAAGCTGCTTTAAGTTTAAAATAATTATCCCCTTAAAGTAGTTTCTTTGTTCATATTTGAACTGAATCTGGATCAACAGTTTTTGTGCGTCCAACAGTCTGTCAAAGCTGCTATCACCCCTCTTATTGGAGCACGTTTTACTTAATTGTTTTTTATAAAAAAGAGAGAAAAAACAACAGTCCTTTTTAATGCTGACTGAACTCCATTCCAGTTTTATTTTGACGAGCTTTGACAGACAAAAAAAACCACTGGCAGCATCCATCTGTTTCAGGCTACCCTAAAAAATCCAGTCCCTTCATCTGAGCAGCAGCCCATCGATGAGCCAACACAGCTAATGACTTTCGGTTGGCGAACTAAAGAATAAAAAAAACACCCCTCCCATTTCACCCGCATCCCTCCATGTCTGAGGCTGCGTATACAGTCTATTGTGGATTATAAATGGTTACTGAAACAGGTTGGGCATGAATAGCCACTTCCAGCTATTTCTTAATACCCCCTTTTTTTTTTTTGCAGAAAAGAAGGTCCATGGTTCACTCTAGGTTAAAAACATGACACATTTCATTGCACAATATGATCATAAGTTGTGTTTGATAGCTTTTTATTCATAATACAATAGGTGGTTCAACTGCTGCACAAATACTGTTTACTTTGCAGAATAATGCTCGCAATGAGCTCATAAAATCTCATGTGATATTTATAGATGAGCCTGCATTTATAGACATGAGACATGATTTTCTGCTGCTCGTGTGCAGGGGCAACAGCCTGAAACTGTTCCTCTGAATTAGTATTTTCGCTTTTGATACCTTAGTATTTTTACCGCATTTACTTCTTTTAGATGTGATTGCATTCTGGGATTTTTATACTTGGCTCCGCCAGAAGGAGTGAGAGTAACCAGTAGCCTTGTGTATTGGCTCCCATCTGTCTGTCAGCAGGGCAGAAGATAATATCTCAGTGGTACCGATGGTTGCACAATCATGGAGTGAATTAACCAGATATGAGGCTGCCGAGAGCCAGAGTGATTTCGCTGATTCCTGGAAATTAACCCCCAACCCCCCGCTCGTCCCCAGGACAGTAGCAGAGATAGCGGACTCCCGCAGTCCAGTGAGACCCAGGTGAACGTGGGGTCGCAGGGGGTCACGCTGTCAGACCCGGGAGACTGATGGAGGACCCTAATCCTGCCAGTGTCATGAAGATGGATCAAATGAAAACACACACACACACACACAAATTCACTCACACACATTCATGCACATTTAAGTGGTGGATTTCAGTGGTGCACACACGACGACGCACCAACTTTTCACAAAACTTACACCTTTGTATATAAAATCTATTAGTCAATTTTTCTCTATTTCATACTCTATTTCAGTCTGTTATGCACAAACAAACACACACACACACACACACACAGACACACACACACACACACACGTACACACACACATACAGTGTTAGACTGACAGAGACAGGTTGTCGGCAGGGTGAGGGGAGATGTGACTCATGTCCAGCTCATTTATCTGCAGTCAGTGGTGTGTATGACTGAGTTTGAGTTCACATACTCCCACATTTTCTCAGACAGGTTTCTCACACACACGTATCGTTGCAGCTGCACCGTGTGAAATACCCTGAAGAAGATCTGGCATTTCATAAAAAAAAAAAAAGGAAAAAAAAACAACACAATTAAGCTTCAGTGTTTCTTGAAGTATTAGTCTGGTGTTGTTTTATATATTTTTTTATATTCAACGGATCCATGAAAAGACCGTCCATCTCTCAGTACCTCCTGACTTCACACCCCGTCTGTGGCCCATTAGCACAAGCGAGGGCATAAATCCTGGTCCCATACAGAAAGTTTAATTTAAAAAAAAAAAAAAAAAAAAAAAAAGAAGTCCAGTATTTTCCTAAAACAGCTGGGCGCTGCTGTTTTCAGCCAACGTTACCCACACACAAGCGAACTCTTCATTTATTCTCGGACTACTTTCAGCTGTGGATGAATACACATTTGTCGTGTCGGTGAGCGTTTGCGGCAGCGGGACGGTTCTTTGAGGGACCGGGTCAAGATGAGCTACAATGCGTGTATTGATGGTAATGAAGGGACATGTCACCCGGTGCAACAGTGTGGCTGCTTTGTGTGTTTTTTAAGAGTCTATGGAATTTTTTGCGAAGACGTGCAGATTAATTTTATTTACTTATTTACTTTTCAATGAGCAACTTTTTTTTTTTTTTTTTTTTTTTTTTTTTCAATGTGCAACTTTTCGGTACAACCAAGCCCTTGTCCTCTACTATTACCAAAAATGTGCCTCTCTTACATTCACAAAAAAATTCACACAAACACCCTTTATCTCCTTCTCTGGGACACGTGAGTACATATATTTTCACAGCACACACACACACACACACACACACACACACACACACACACACACACACACACTCAAACACTTTAATTTATACTGACACACAGATGGCCCCTGCTCTGACCACAAATGTAGTGTAACCCCTGGTCCCTGCGGTGCGGCCAGGGCTCAGACTGCCAGTAAAAACGAGGGATGCTTCATGGCTCAACAATTCGCTGGGTAAATGGAAAGGGTTTGGTGTGTGACCTCAAACACTCTCCTCTCTGTCTCTCTCTCGCTCGCTCTGTCCGACGTTCCCTTTTTTTCTCTCTGACTTCGTCCTCTGCCGATCGCGTTGGCTTCCTCCTAATCGGACTTTCTCTTGGCCTTTTTCTAAAAAAAATATATCTTGTTTCCCTTTTTCCTTTTACCTTCGCCTTTGGTGGAATGGACATCCTGATCTTTTTTTTAAAGATTAATTTATTAATCTTTGTCTCTTAGTGTTTTTTCTAGATCTCTTTTTCTAAAAAAAGAGGTTCCGATTATATTGTAGTGTCTAGAGAACGATAAAGCGTAATTTAAGCTATTTCTTAACCTATTTTTCTTTTTCCCTTTCTTTCTGGCTTAGAAACAGTCGCCAGCAGTGGTCCAGAACAAGTTCTGCCTTTTTCTCAGGCACAGTTTTCATCTCAGTCATTTCATTTTTCATTTCTTTCCCTCTTTCTTCTTCTTCTCATGCACCCCCATCTCTAAATCTTGCCTTCTCTCCTTCTCTGGAGGTGTGATCCACCTCCCCTCCTGTCTGAGGGGTCAGGAGCAAAGTGAGGACACACGAGGAGGAAGGCAAACCTCAGCTCACAAATATGAGCAGCAGGCAGAGAAACTGTGCATTTCTGTAAAGTGTGGTTCAGTGGGTTTACTGGGTAACGGATATGCTGAAATTTAGTCCAAAGTTTGGTTTAGCCAGCAAGGTTTTAATAGTATTAGAGACATTACTTCATGGGGAAGTGGCTTCTATCGGGAGTAGCGTGCAAAGATTAAAAATCAGTGATCAGAAAATTGAATAATTGCGCCCTCGGCTGATCCAGATGTGGTTCATCTACATGCAATTGCTGTCACACACAACCGCTGCGACTGCTTAATATCTCGGATGCAGAAAGTCGAGGGAAGCGCGGCGCAGAAACACATGCAGAACAATAGCACGGTCCCTCGGCCGCAGTGTTTGCTGGGAGAATATATGAGCTTGTATTTTTGAAATATGGCTCTGAAATTCCATATTGTGTTTCACTAAAGCGAGAAAACCTCAAGAGGTGTGAGAGAGCCTGCATAACCAATTTCGAAATCCAGTCCTCCTGTCACCTCAAAGTTAAGGAAAGTACAGCCAGGTGCATTTGGGTGTGCAGCATTATTGTGCGCGCACACACACACACACACACACACACACACTAAAACAGAGAAAGTTTAAACAAAAAAATAAAAGGACTTTTTAGATTGAACAGGACAGGCAGGGATCAGGGGTGCAGGGGGAAAGGGTTGGGGTTAACTTTCCTCTAAAGGGTGTCCAAAAAGAAGGAGGGGGGGGGGCTAAATTGGGTGTCAGAAAGTGCTAAGGAGCTGAAATAAGTCGGGGTCCCCGGCTCCCATGTGGGTGGGTGCTCACTTTTGTATTTTACAGACAATGTCCCTTTAAAAAAAAAAAAAAAAAAGCCCCACGTCTGGAAAGCCCATTAGATGTGCATATAAAATTTCCCCCGTGATTAATAGTTGATGAAGCAGGGTTGTTTGGAGGGTACTACCAACATGTGGCCGGCAGGGCTCCTCCCCTGCAGTCTCACGTTTCACTCCATAAACTTGCCACTCTTTCCCACCTATACGTTTTAAAAAAAAAAAAAAAAAAAGGAGGAGGAGGGCTCACTTGTCAAGAATGCCTTAGAAGAGTTGTGAAAACAGCCAGCCCGAGGACGGGAGGCATGCAGTTGCGGATGCAGCTCTCCTGCCGAGCCACAAGCCACTCAGATCAGTCAGGGCGAGAGGGTGTGTGAGTGCAAGAGACAGAGAGAGAGAGAGAGAGAGAGAGAGAGCGAGAGGGGGGAAAAGTGTGTGAGAGTGTGTCAGGACCAGAGGCTCCAAAAGGACGTCTCACACACACACACACACACACACACACTCCCAGAGAGAGAGGGGGAATCACGCTGTCACGGGAAGGCGTCTGTCCTCGCGCTCTCTGGACTGTGGAAGAGTCAACAGCCTCCGACAGAAGTGAGTATTCCGCCGGTGGATGCAGTGAAACCATCATGTGCATTTAGTCAGCCGGAGCGGATCTTCCTCGAGTGACAGAGATACAGATTTACAGTCCCGACTTACTCTCCGTGGAGAGTTGAGGGAAGGTGGTGGTGGGGGGGGGGTTTCGAAACTCCTCGGAAAAAGGAAAAGACCAGCAATAAGACGTTATTCAAGAGAGTGTGAAGTGGGGTTTTTTGTTTGCGATACGATGGATCAGCCGGCCAGCAGCTGCATGCGGAGCGCCCACCCGGGCAGTCCCATCTGGGGCTGCATGAGGAACCCCCACTCGGGGGTCCCGGGAGCCAACCTGCAGTCGCCCTACCAGCAGGGCCCGTTCTCCCTCCACCAGAAGCCCGAGTTCCTGGCGTACACGGACTTCTCCAGCTCCTGCCTGGTGCCGGCCGCGCCGCACGCGGCCTACCCTCGCGACGACAGACTGTACCCGGAGGGCCAGGGGGGCTACCAGCGGGCCGACTGGCAGTTCAACCCCTGCGAGGCGCGGGCCAGGGCGCCCGAGGCCTGCCCGCCCGTCGTCAGCCCGGCGGTGGTCGGCGGCGCCGGGAGCGGGGGGCCCGAGCTGGACAGTGTTGGGGCCGAGAGGCTGCCGGGCACCGTGCCCGGGTGCCTGGAGGGAGAGTACTCGCCCCAGAGCGTGGCGTCGGCCGACTCGGACAAGAAGAGCTCCAACAAGAGGAAGCGGGATGTCACAGGTGAGTCGGGGGCGCACAGGGATAGATGGGAGTCAGCTGGGGCGCGATGGGCTAGAGGAAAAAGAAGAGCATCCCAAAGACCTCATCACGGGAGGCTTAGAAACGGGAAACTTGCATTAATAAAACTCGCATTTGTGAGCATTAAAAGTGACAGTGGCCGTTCCTCTTTTCTACTGTACACTGGTGTATAGTGGTGGAAATATAGAGAAAAGTTGGGGAGGAAACGTGGAAACATTCCAAGGAATCAGCTCAACTCTTGATCAGGCAAAACGTTCTACATCATCTTGGATTTAAAAATGAAAAATTGATTCCCATTATATTCTCCGCATCCAACAGACAGGTATAAAAATAAATTGCTACCGGGGCCATTGTTTCTCCATTTAAAAATGTTAACTATGTCAAGGTTAAAGGATTTCTTGTGTCACAGCTGGCGTTAACACAATTTCTCAACACCCCCCCCCCCAAAAAAAACCCCACCACCCCACCAAACTGGCCTTAAATCAGCCACCTCAATAGATCGCTATGTAAAAGGTGAGTGGGTGACAAGACTTTTTGTGTTCAAGACACACGCTGTAAGTAGCAGTTGCATCCTCGTATTGTTCGGGGGCTTTCAAAAGGCTGTAGTGATTGATGGGGGCTTCTGAGTCTTTCATTGCACTCCTGTATCCGTTGGAAATAGACCATTGTTTTATAACGGTCCGGCCACGCTCAAGATTCTGGCAAAGAAATGACATCAGGGTCATGTGGGGGGGCTTTTAAAAGGCCTCACAGGTGCTTCACACTACATTCATTATTATTCATTATATATAATGAGCCTCAGAGAGACTCGATGGAATAAATTAATACGTATTCCTACTTCACTGATGATAAAAGAGCTTATCATTGTTAATTTAGCAATTTTTAACAATTGGAAAAAAAAAAGGAAATGCATAAAAATATTTTTCAGGGATTAGTTTAACTGATATGAGTTTTTTGGCCGCTTCACAAAACACCAGAAGACATATGATGGTAATATTCATATTACAGACTGTTTCCACCACGTCATGCCACAAAAGTTGAATAAATACGTGTCCTCACGTATCCTCATATACGGTGAGAGTTGTGTCGTTAGCACTGAAATCGGATCGTTGTATGTTTTTGGATTACAGTGCAGCTTATCCCTCCTATCGGTTTTCACACTTGCCAGTAGGAGGCAAAGGTAACAGGCATCTACAGCCCCGGCTGCTGATAGTCTGAGTAACTCGAAGAGCAACAGACCAAAGGAAATGTATTGAAACTGAATTTAAACTTAACGCTGGCAGAATGAAAAAAAAAAAGTCCAACATGTCGACGTTCACATTTCATCACATTTTCATCAGAAACTCTTTTCCACCCCCCCAAAAAAACCCCAACAAATTTCAGCCTGCTTATCCTCGCAAAGATGATCATTTGTGCGGTAAAATCGGTATTTTGCACCTAAACTCCTAATAAGAAAATGTTTGCGAAAATTTGTGAAGCCTAAAAACATTTTTGTATATAATTTAAATGAGATGTAATGACGTGGACGGTAATACTCAGTAAAAGAAAAAACAACAACACAGATC
Source organism: Istiophorus platypterus (assembly GCA_016859345.1). Taxonomy (NCBI): domain Eukaryota; kingdom Metazoa; phylum Chordata; class Actinopteri; order Istiophoriformes; family Istiophoridae; genus Istiophorus; species Istiophorus platypterus. The sequence goes on from CM029119.1 coordinate 16,884,352, forward strand.
TTAATGTTTACTAATGTGCTGGAGGGGTGGAGTTTGCTCCATCATAACAATCCACCAGATATCATCACTCAAGTTATGAAGAAGAGCGACTTCAAGTCTCTTCAAATTTAATAAAGCATTTATAATAATAATAATAATAATAATAATATTAATAATAAATATGATGTTATTCATGGAAAAAGTACATGGCCAGTTTCTACCACAGACACAAGAGGATGGTGGGGGGAGTTCAGACCCCCCTCTCCCAACTCCCCCACTCTTTTACCTTATTGTAACCTCCACTCACTGCACTGAAAACATGCCAGACCACGTCTGGTAAAATCACTTGCCTGTGAGCCCACTTTTTACATTCTTATCCATTGACATTTTCCTGTCGTTAAGCCGTAACACAATCTCCCACTGAGTGCATGCAACATGTCTGACCACTGCATCAGCCCAGAGAAGGAGCCGCTCAGACCGGCGTCGGCGAGCTGGTAGAGGAGCACACGTTAGGAAAATGTCCTGAGGGCATTCGTGTTACAGACGGGGCCGCTGCACACCCTGCCTGTATCTGTGTGTGTGTGTGTGTGTGTGTGTGTGTGTGTGTGTGTGTGTGTGTGTATTTATACAGATATGAAAATGTGGTGCACACACACACAGGCAGATCCAAAAAAACCCCACAGTTGGTATCTGTTATTGACTGCAATACAAACTTTGACTAACAACTTCTTATATAAAACAGTACAATATGCAACAGAAACATTAATATAAACATTCTACTATTAGCAAGTAAACTACTACAACAGAATCTTCTATAATTATTCATAGTAGTGGTGTTATAAGTATTATTAGTATTCTGTTTCATTGTAAAACAGAACATAAACACTTGATTTTTACACCCCACTTAACATTTATTAGCAGCTTATTACCACTTAATAAATGGTTTGTAAAAAACTATGAGGTAGTTGTGAGCAAATATAAGGACTTTCCTGAAATCCACATTATTTTGCTACGCGCAATTTTATGTGTTAATTTGTGTAGTTAAAATATTCCTCTCATGATGCATCCATTTCTGTGTATAAACAGTTAATTGTGCATAATAAAAAAACTTGCATGATTACACATTGAAATAAATCCTTACATTTTGTTATAAAGTATTTATACATTTTTTTCCACATGTACAAAACATGCACAGGTGGGTTTAAAAGTCTTGCGTATGATTTATGTTGTCGAGCGAGCACCGGCCATTTATACATACTAATGAACACAGAAATAACCTTACGTCTGCACACAGATACATTATAAAGTCTTAGAGTTTTGTATAAACCATTCATTAACTGAGTACAGCTCACAGACGATAAATAAGTGGTTTTAATAAAGTGTTACCAATAAAAAAAACCTAATTCATCGTGAAATCCTAGCCCCCACTTTTATGCACACAAATTATGCAATCAGCCGAGCCTGTAATTTTCACCTGGGGTTGGGTTTTTTTGGTTGTTTTTTTTCCCGTTTTAAAACAGTCGTTCATTTAAAACAGCTTTGATTCCGTCCCGATTGAGACAAACTGCTCTTTGCGGCGTCCGCCCAGAAAGGGCACCAAATGCCGTCCGTCCTCGGAGCCCCGCCGGGCGCAGAAGCCTCCTCTCCATGCAAGTTTACGGCCTCTGGCTGTGCTGGATATTTATTGGGGGCCTGTTCGGTGGGAGCCAGTATTTGCCCTGCCAGGTGCTCAGTCCAGACCAGGCCTGACGAGGCCAGGCAGCGCTGGCGCGTCATTAATGACATTCAAACCACGTAAGAGGGGTGTTTTTGTTTTTGTTTTTTAGGGGGGGGATTTTCTTTCCCCGAGCACGAACAACATAACGCGTGTCCTGGTCCAGCCGGCCGCATCTGGACCAGGTGCCGCGGTCCGTCTCGCGTTCTGGCCCCGATGCGCTGGCAAACGCCGAGCAAAACCCCTCACTCTGACAAATTAGAACCATTTTCTGGGGATTACGTCACCGGCTAGTGTCGCTACTAATGCTCGGTTATTACGAAAAAACACATTCCCCTTGATACGCAGGAGATTTTTTTTTTTCAAACTGAAAGTTAAATCAGCTGGCGTTCATTTGTATTTATCCTGGTTAATCTGGTTTAAAATTCTGCCCCTGTTCTTGTCTTATGAAAGCTTGGATATTATCAACCCCACTGTTGATTCATAGAGATATCTCAGGCTTTTTTCCCCCTTTTTTTTTTTTGCTGTCATGTAGAGATGAGTTAATGTGAACCCCCCACCCACCCCCCTGTCCTGAGGGCTCCAATGGGAAATATCACACACACACACACACACACACACACACACACACACACACACACACACACACACACACACACACACACACGTAGAACTCAGACCTGGACACATCCGCACCTTTGTTCTTTTGTTAGAGGCTTTAACGATGTTCCGCTGCATTCCTCCCCTAACTCAATCCCTCTGTGGCTGGTTTGGTGGCCTCTGCCCTGATGCCGGTGCACTCACACACACACCCACACACACACCCACTCTCGCGCACACACACACACACACACACACACACACACACACACACACACACACACACACACACACACACACTCATGAATGAATGCAAAAAAAAATACTAATTTGTAAACATACAAAAAAGAATGGGTAAAAAAAAACAAAAAACAAAAACAAAACATACAATAATGAACTTACACTGTTCAACCGTAGACTCGCGATACAGGTGAGCGGCTCGTGAGCCCGGGTCAGGGTGGTCCCTCTTTAAAGCGCTGGTTTTGGTGTTTACTATACGAGGGGCCTCCCACTAAAGGGTCTTTGAGGCTGTGGCTTGTTGGTCGGAAAAAGGTCCTTAAGGTCCGTTTAATAGTCGACAGGAGGCTGGTCACAGAATTACTGGGACGGCTAATTCGAATCAGATTAAGTGTGAATAAAGTGAAAAGGGTCCGCGGGTCAAGTGGTGCAGAAACATGGAAGAGAAACTGGATGCGAACCCACTTGTGAGGACGTAGTTGATATAGTACTTATCTTTTATATATATATATATATTTTTGCTTTAATTTAAACAAATAAGATGAGAAAGTAACAAGAACATATGCCCAACTTTCTATGAAATAATGTGCAGTGTGTTTTCCAGCACGTGGCCCTGAGGGAACCACTTGAGAAGCAGACAAGCAAGCGAGCGCCTCACACTGTACGAAACCTACGTGTCTCTCTCTCTCCTCCCCCTCCCCAGATATCCAGGAGTCCAGTTTTAAGGTGGACTCCAGCTGCAAGGCCCGGAAGGAGCGCACGGCCTTCACCAAGGAGCAGCTGAGGGAGCTGGAGGCCGAGTTCACCCACCACAACTACCTGACCAGGCTGCGCCGCTACGAGATCGCCGTCAACCTGGACCTCACAGAGAGACAGGTACGCCGCCTTCAATTCGGGGGGGGTGGATAATTATCATTTCACAGGAAACTGCACGTCTGTTTGTATTCAAACCTCTGCAATAAGGGAGAAGTCGGTTTTAGCTTTACTACTATTTCTGTTTTTTGAGAAAGCTGATTTCAGAACTTCTTAATAACTGCAGGATGATCTGCTACCATCATTATATACAGCTCTTGTCACTTACTTTGTCTTTTTTTTTTCCTATTGTTGTGTTTTTCCAGCAGCAAAATCCACAATGAGAATTTTACTGTTAAACTTAAAAATAATCCACCAATTTCAACCAACACCTTAATAAACTCATGGGGCTTAGGCTTTTCAGGGAGCATAAAATAAAACCAAAGAAAAGGAAAAGAAGAAATAAAACAAACAAATCTTCGGAAAAGGTAATCATCATTTTTTTTTTATAAGGTGGAGAGTTTTCTGAATGACTCCGTGTCCGCTATACGTATAATAACAAGGCATGAACGTAGTTGCATTTTGAATTACAATGACCCATTTTTTCCAGAATACTTTTCATGCTGTGGTCGTAGGAGAATGACATGCAGCTTTAATGAGTGGGCGGCAGCTCCAGACCTGATGAAATCAGGCGAACATGTGTCGATGCTGCTGAATTAAAAAAAAAAACAAAAAAAACCCCAGTCTGTCTGTCAGGCCCAGTGTCCCAGCTCCTCCTAATGAGGCCGTGGTGCCACAGTGACCACACATACTGCAGTATGCTGCTAAATCTATTTCCCAGACCCCTGAAAAACACACACACACACACTCGTACAGAGAGGGCCGACACATGCAGCCAGGTTCCATCTTCGCTCCCACTGCAACTCGCCGCCGTTTTCCAAACCCATCCTACATGCTCTGGCGTTTTGCCGTCCTTTCAATCAGGCACAAGGAGCAGGGGAGCTCGGAGTCGAAGAGCTACAGTGTGTGGGAACAGATTTCTCTGAGTCCCAGGGTTGCAGTGGGGGTATGGCTATATGTGTGTGTGTGTGTGGGGGGGGGTGTACAGAGGTCACCCCGAAACTTCCCTGACCTCAGAAATTCAGCTGGAGCTGCGCACAGGTTGGAAGGCCGCGGAGAAATAGAGTCGTGAGCTGCTGCGATCGTCTTATTGGGAGGATCTAGATGCCTTTCACACATTTTTTAACTTATTGTGTGAAAGCCATAAATCTCCATAAAGTCAGCTTTCCCAAGAAAAGAAGAGGCTCGAGCTTTGTCTCATTGCATTATGACATAATCTGACAGGTTTCAGTGGGCTTTTATTGTCTTAAAGCATGAGGCCGGTGATATTTTATGGTTTTTGTACTGACAACAAATCCCATAAAAAGCTTACAACAAATTCATCCTAACTTAAGCATGACACAAGCACAGATTTAATTTCACACCGAGCCTTGTATCAGAATTGAATTAACGTCTTACACGGTAGCTGTTTGGACTCTTCTTCTGGGCGTTATAAACGAGTTATATGCTACAGTTCATGTCGTCTGTCACCACATTTGATAGATGCGTATTATCCTCTGCCACCTCTTGCCTGTGTATTTCTTTACTCCCAGGAAGTCTGTGCTTTTTGCTGCTATTCTTGGCCGGACGGTTGAAGCGCCATGCTCTCATCCCTAAACTGATACAGATGAGAACTATCCAGGCTTTGTGATAAGTTATATCCTGATAGTTGACCCTTTTGACCCGCTGTCTATACAATACTCTCTGCCTGCATTGGCGGAGGTTTCGAGCCAAAACTGAGCTCTCTGCACCGACAATTTATGCAACTTGCAGGGCCAAATGCAAACTGAGTTGTTTTATGTACTGCGCTAGATCTGTTTGGGGATTATAAGTCTGTTTTTCCGCTGACGGTGCTGTAAAATTTTGCTAACAGATAGAAAGACCATTGTGACACTGTTACAAGGTCAAATATGGTGAAAAAATACATTGTGCACTTTATGTGTGTGTATAGATACTTACTGGTTTTAGGTTTTATGCAGAGTTTTCATTTGTAGCATTAACTGTTAAAAACTACAAGGGCTGCAAGTAATTATTCTATTTGATTTATTAATCTGATAATTATTATCTCAAATAATTTCTCCATAGTTTTGGTGTGTAAATGTTAGAAAATACTTTAAAATGTTCATTACAGTTTGCGTATATTGTGTACGTTGTCCGACCAACAGTTTAAAACCTAAAGATATTCAGTCTACTATAATAGAGGACAAAGAAAACCTGCACATTTCAGTGACTGGAACCATTTTTGATCAGTTTTAATTAATAGATTATTATCAAAAACAATTGCATATTAATGCTCAACTCTATTAATCTCAAATTACTGCAAAAGGGGGAACACCAGGAAGTCATCGTCTGAGGCTAATTTAGCTCCAATTTATCACAATTTTCTCCACGTATGCAGATGACACTGCGTAAAAGTAACGATAAACATAATCCCTGAAATCAAGAACATGGTCTTAATTGGGCTCCGTCAGCCTTCATGCACGGCCCTGTAACACCTCTAAGGCAACGCTCCATGTGTTTCTCCCCTACAGGTGAAAGTGTGGTTTCAGAACAGGAGGATGAAGTGGAAGAGAGTGAAAGGAGGACAGTCGGCCTCGCCGAACGACCTGGAAAACGACGACATAGACTCCGCCGCCTCGCCCAGCTCCGAGTGAACCGGGGGGGTTACGAGAAGGAGATGCTACTCACCTTGTGACACAGAGAGACTGGGGTCAACTGGACACTAATGCAGCACAATGCAACTTTTACTCATTTCTCTGGAAAGCTGCAAGAATCAAATAATTCTAGAGACTCTTTTTTTTTTTCTCCATTCGCAGGAAGAAATCACTGAGCATCTCCTTTACTGGTTTCTGTTGTAAATAGTTGATTTTTTTTTTGTCCATAATGAACTGCATTTTGATACATTATTGAAAAATACTAAATGCTGTTTTAGAGGCCACCCGCTGTTGCAGAGATGATGCTTATGGTCATTGTAGATCACAGTGGCTTTATGGCCTGTGAATACTCTTCAGACCGTGATATGATTGTGCTCGAGTGCATCCTTTTTGGTTCCCGTATTGTAATCGTGGCCTGTGACGTTTGACTACAACCACCTGGGAAAACTCAGAAACCACAAGTGTTGCCATGCCATAAGTGCCTCCGAATCAGATGTTTTGATTTTTTATTTTCATTTCGTCAGTTCCTTTTCCTAGAATCTAGTATTTTTTTTTCCTGTCAAGCATTTTTTTTTTTTTTACTATTCTTTTTTTTTATACATTTGAATGTTATTGATAAAACACAGATGTTGCCTGTTTCTGCAAATAGAATAAATCATCTGCTGCAAAATGAGGAAAATATGTCGATAATTTCTTCCACCTATAAGAACTGAGTTATGATTGGAGAGCAGGTCGATCCGCTTTCACGGCTGATGGTTTTATCACGTGTAGGACGTTTGGTGAGATATTATCTGCCTACACTTGACTCGAAAGCAAAATAACCGAGGCGTAGTTTGTTTCCATTAGCTTCTGATGTTGGCCTCTGTTATCAAAGATAATCCGTCATGGTTGCATGGTTGTATACTTTCATGTCCCTCTAAGCATGCAAAAGTATTTTAGCCTAGTTCCAGAGATATGCTGATCATATTTTAGGTTTTTTTTATTCTTTCTGAGTGATTCAAACAGGTCTGGTGTTCTCATTGGTGACTCTTTCCCTAGTTGGAAAAACAGCGAACCAATCAGATCTTGCCAGAGACAAAAATGGCGACAGAAAATTTACTACAAAAATTTGCTGAAGCGTGGCTGAGGATGATGAAACTGTACAGGCCGTTGTGAGATGATTTAGAGACATAACAACTCTGAAATTGGCCTATTTCTTTGAGAAATTTAAAAGCTGCATCAGCCAATATTTTTATATCGATAATGGGTCAAATGGCTGACAGAGAATTGGCCTCTGATGATGTAGTTCCGCTCAACTTGACAGCACATTTTAGCATCTTTCAGCCAAACGTTTTGGTTTTTTTTGACCTGCAACTTCAATATTGTGGTTCAGTCTTGCTGCTCTCATCAATAGCAGGAAGCTGTTTTCAGTATAAAAGCTCCTATGAAACCACTGTACGCTGCCTGCCCAGCACTGCACAGCACACCAACAAAGTTAGTGACCAGCTGGTGAACGTAGCAGAGCAACTGGCAGCGAAAGAACCGAATATTCCCTTCAGGAGCTGGTGAGGATCAAAACAGAACTAAAGGGAGAGTGAATACTGGACTCACATTCAGGAGTGAGATCAAACCCAAATAGTGACTTATATTTTTGGGTTCAAACAAATTGTTTGAACACTTCACGATCTCAGCCAAATTTACAGTTTGTTTAATGTCGCCGGGCAAACAGGAATCTGTTTGAACACTTTCGCATGCTCAGTCGCATTGACAGTTCAAGCATGTGGATGATATTCCCGGGCGCGCGTCGGTCGAAACGGTTCCACGGTCCAGTGGGATCTTCGTGTGTCGGCGACCGACCTCTACGGGAGGAACGGCGGAGCCCTGATCGTGTGACGGGGCCGTTTCTCTGGGAGCCGCCGCGACGGAGCGAGCTTCACACCGAAAAAAAAAAATCCCTTCCGATGAGGGAATGATTATCTTCATTAATATCTCGCGCGGGGGTCGGATATCCTCGGGGGTCGGATCGGAATCGGCTCTCATCAGCGCCCACCTAGATCCTGTCCATAGCGCTGGAATCCTTAAGAATGTTTTCACAGAGGCAAGTGGTCTCTTGTAGACCCCGAACGCTGATCACCCCGACTGGTCTGAAGTGACCTGACAAGCACTAACACAGCCATAAGTGGATGTAAAATTGTGTGTGTGTGTGTGTGTGTGTGTGTGTGTGTGTGTGTGTGTATCTGAGAGTTTGAATGGGGACATTCATTTTTGCACCACCATCACTGTCATTCCAGTCGGCTCACAAAGAGCCATTAACTTGACGAGGTGGAGTTGGGCTGCAAGAGCTAAAGTATTTGGCCCCTGCACAATATTTTCAACGGAAGCATCTGGATGGGGCCAATTTGATCTCAACCTGAGTGGAACCTAGACAAACCCACGCACGGGGGCCCCAGGACCAGAGGAAAAAAAAAAAGGAGAGAGAGGGAGAAAAAAGAGAAAAACTCGCTGGCTGACCACTTGCGTATGATGGAAAAGGGAAATAATAGGTGGGTATGGGTGAAAAGACGGCTTCTCAAGTACAGGATGTTGTTGTAGCAGGTAGCCAGTCATCCAATTTCCTGCTTCCCAAAGAAAACAAGAGCCCCAGCATAGGAGTCCCCAGACTTACAATGGTGGGCCTATGCTCAGACTCCGGCCAACCAAACAAAGCCTTCAGAGGTTACTGCCCTTTCTGCTGGTCTGCAGGGACCGAAGCTGGCGGGAGGGTGGGATGCTTGTTCCACACACACACACACACACACACACACACACACACACACACACACACACACACACACACACACACACACACACACACACACGTAGACTCGGGGTCAAGTGTTACTGTACATCTGACCCCTCCGGGCCCCCACCGCCACAGCTGCTGGGGGTGGAACTACTCCAAGCCGATCCTGTGCCCGTTTTTCCCCCTCGCTCAGCCTCTATTAGGGTCTATTATTGTATTAGTGGTAATAGTAGTCAAAATAAACCATGTCCAATTGTAATGATAGTATTAATATCAGCAGTGTAAACTAATGAAACTGGAATGTTGTTCTTTCGCCATAGAGGTTCCTTTTAAAAGGCACAGGGGTGGCCAAATTTATGGATTAGATTTAATTTGGTGGTATTGTGATTGTGGGATGTAAACGCTTGCCAAAACACCCAAGAAGGCAGAAAATGTCGGTTCCCCTTTCACTTATCTGTAGGAAAGCGGCTGGTCGGGGGGAGTTAAACGTATTTTCTTACCTTGCCAACGGGCTTGTACACCTTGTTCTGTTTTTATTAATTCGTTATAAATTGGCGCCCTGAGGGAAGCGTGGGTCCAGGCACCACACATCGCTGAGAGCGCCACCTTCCTCTCGTCGTAACACCTGGCCGAGGGTCGCGCAGGAATCGTTGAGGCCGCGGCAGCCACCGAAAAGGAGGATGGACGCGGTCCCGGCAGCATCTCCCCAGCTGTGATTATAAAAGCAGATTCGGCTGCAGAAAACATTCTTGAAATAACTCCCCATCTTTGAAAGCAACCTTCTCTGTGGGCAAAGAGCAATAAGAAAACATTCGTCAGGGCTGGAAGCAGCCGGTGACTTCACCCTCGGCACTCAACAGGAATATTCTTGAAACAGGCTTTCAGCATACGGAAGGTATTGCCACTAAAAGCACAGATTACCAGCGGAGCCTGGGCCAAATGCTCTCAAGCAGACCACATCACCAGCACGGGGCTAAAAATGTTGCGTTTGTGGGCAAATGCAACCTGCGGTTACATGAGCAGCTGCACTACACCGTTTCCATTTTAAAGACATTTCCAGTTATGAATCATTCAGCTGGATAAAACGGTATTACAGAAAAAATGTGGCGAGCCTGCAGTTAACGTCAGGACATCCAGAAAGTACAGCAGTGGACGGCCTGTCTATATTCATGTAGTTGCTATTCGTGCCATTGATATATATATATATACATAAAATCCCACATCAACTGAATGGATTATTAGCCAAAAAAAGAGGGTTAAAGAAGGTTAAACAAAGTCAAGAAAACTTGACATTGTCCCCCTCAACCCTTTGAACCAGAATCTTTGTGCTCAGTTTTCTCTCCCTTTATTTACAGGCTTGTGCCATAGTAAAGCATCTACAGTATATATTGTTATTATGAACATAAGTCAGAACATATTTTTTTGGAGCGTTTCATTATGCTTTGATCTACGTGAATGATGAGGAGAACGTTGTCGTGTGAGTTAGCGAGGGCTTATTTCTTCTTTTATCTGTATTTCTTTGCATTTTGTTGAAAAATATTAAAAATGCAAAACTTCTGCAAAGCTTCTGCTTCTACAACAATCACCTGGATTAGTTTCCAAGAAAAGCCTGGAGTTGATGGGCGAGACCTGAAGGTATAATAGCTGCCTGTTTTCGTATTATTTCCAACTCTGACTGAGTTATGATTCAGGGAGGGAGCGGAGCCAATTTTGACACCACATTCAGTTTTTGATAAAGCTGAGGGAAAAATAGTGAAATTACACATATTTGCAAGCTATTACCTCAAACTAACTTCATCTGTCGTCATGTGAGAAGTTTCGCTCATTAAATATACTCAACATGTAATTACATAAGTTAGACTAATGTCTCGTTATCGTAATTCAGAACGAGAGATTTTCAGTTTATGTAATTTAGGTTTACTCAACAGAATTCTTCATTTTTGCATCTCAGACCTTCAGGAAAACAAATGAGTTACCTGAACTATCCACAGTTACAGGATTAGGAGCTGGAACTTGAAAATCTTAGCTCTGCACGTTTCAGACTTGAAGGTAGTTGCCTTGAAAGTTTTCTAAACTTTTGCTTATTAACAGCGTTGTGACTGAAGGGAAAACTGGGCTCTGCGCCTTCACCTGCTCCGCGCAGGAAAAAGCGCTTATTTTTCAAAAAAAGAAAATCCCTGCGCTCCGCTTAGGTTCCAGCAGCTCTTGGCGGGAAAGATCTTGATTGATCGCCGGAGGTGTCAAGGTCATCTCCACGAGAAGCGACCGCAGAAATTAAAGCGTGTCCCTCTCCCACCGGGGCCCCGGTGGAGCTCCATCTGCGCAATGTTATTGTGCACCGGGACGGCAGCTCGCCAGCCACTTCAAAAGGCTCTTTCTGCAGAACCTGACAGGCCGATAGGGAAGGGGAACCGCTGTGAGAACGCGAGATAGCGAGAGTTAAGATAACATCATGATGGGGTGATACTTTAGCCGAGTGTGTGCGTTGGAAGGGGGAAGAGGAGGCTGTGCACGGGTCAGCGTGCGCTTTTTGGGAATGTATCACGTCCGGCTTTTTAGCATTTAGGGGACCTGGAAAAAAAAATGGACAGCGAAATATTTAATATCCTAAATTTTAAAGATTATAATCCTGGATCTGACGGCGCGGCGAGTGATTACCCTTGACGGTCTCGTCGGTGCGGACCTTGGGAAAGCGCCACTGAAAAGCCGAGCGGCGTTTGGACTCTGCCTTTCGTTAATTCTCATCTCTTTAAATCCGACAGCGGGGGCCTGTCCCGGACATGTCCGACTCACCCTGCCAGGGGCCGCAAAAGACTACGGCGCGCTGGGTTTTGTCAGATGAAATGGACCCAGGAGGAGCTTAATGTAACAAGACTGTTCTGCCTTCGTCCCGGGCCCCCCGCTCTGCCCTCCTCTCTGTGATCCCTCATCCAGCTACTCGCCGAGGAGCCTGGAGCAACCCGACTCACATCCTCTCTTTCTTTTTTCGTCCTCATTGTTGTTTTAGGGCCACCTGCAAATCTATTTCTCCGTTTTAGCCTCCCTGCTTAGCACGTCTGCCTTCGGCCTCCCCCACATGCGAGGCAGAGAACGGCCAAAACGGCAAGAGAGGGAGCAGAAAATATGCGATGTGTCTTCCGCACATCCTCCCAAGACGGCCGTTGTGTTGAAGGAAGCATATAAGGAACGCGTGTGTGCGTGTGTGTGTGTGCATGTGTGTGTGTGTGTGTGTTTGTGTGTGTGTGCGTGTGTGTTTGTCTTGTCAGGGCAAACACATGTGAACATGCATGTGTGTGCGAGCTGGCTTGTCAGTCCGTGTACCTGCAGGTAAGTGGACGAGCCTGGCGACCGGCCCCTGCGTGTTCGGTCAGACGTGGTCAGCGGTGGATGCTCACGAAGCCCCTCCCCCACCCCCCACCCCCGAAACCCTCTCGTCTCCGGTGATTAGCGGCTCCTGCAGGGGCTATAAATCCTTGAGTTTCCATTGCACAATCGGTCGAGACGAGCCAAAGCTGAGGAGCTGCGCAACATTAAATTATCTGAGACTTCCTGCAAGGGCTCCTTTGGATGTTGCATCCTAGGCGGACTGGATACCGGAGCCTCGGGCCCCGGGACTCCGGTTTACGGCTCCCCCCAGTTGGTGCTCCTGAACCCGCCGTGTCCTGCCTCGGTGTGGAGCCAGGAAGCCCGGCGGCAGTGTGATACCGCAAATCATCACACGGAAGACCGCTCTGTCACTCCGCTGGTGGAGCGAGGTGAACGTAGAGGGCCTCGTTTTGTCGGGGAGCTAACGGCGAGCACGCACAACCGCGAAAGATATCAACCAAACTGATGAAAAACAATCATAGGCATCAAACTCCAGATAAGTGTCTCTGACATTGGGGGACACTCCGAGTCTTTTGTCTTTGACAGAGCCTTTAAAAATAGACATGTTCTGATCCTCCACCTCTTTGGTTAAGTGTATGCAACTAAAACTGCTCAGTCAGCTCTAAAGAAAACTCAACTTAGCAGTTAAAAGAAACCAACACTGACCACCTCCGAGGCCTCTTGTGTTGAAGTCGCTCACTTTTTACATCCCAGTATCCCCCAGTACCATGAGGTCAGACCGAACACAAAGCAAACGTTAGAGTAAAACACTACTGCATATTGGATAATGTCAACGCAAAGACGAAAATAGACATAAATTGAACTGAACGAAAGACACGTCCACGCCGGATGAAAAAGTTTGAACTCAAGTAAAAGCTTTGGGTGTATCTCGGGGGTTGTGTGACTCCTTAAACATTCAGAGAGAAGGGGAAAGGGGGGGTGGTGCTCCTGGTGAATCTTAGATATCGTATAAAACCCCTTTGGACACAATCCACAAACTGGTGCATGTTGCGCTAGCTAACTATATCGTCTGTTTGGCCCAGATAGTCAAAGCATCGCCCGCGGCCACATGTGGCCCACAGGTCTTCTGTTAGCAACCAAACAATGGTCTCCATTTCACATGTTGTTTAACACCGCAGGACTGGCCTCCAGCCACCAGGGGGCAGGACGTTGTTTTCATTATTCGCCTCAGTCGAATCGTTTTGTGATAAAACAAAAGCGGGTAGAAAAGGAGGCAAAAAGCGAATTGCATCAAACGTAGGACAAGGATGGAAGAGAACGGACAAATGACTGGGAGGGAGAACACGTCAGCAAAGAGTCGAAGGTTCACACTGTTGAAAATGAACACAAAAAGTTTCCAGAATAATGGACAGATTAGGTTTCTTTTTTGTGGAAAAACCCAGCGTGCATGTGCTCTGTGTTTAAACGGTGCAATGTGGATTGGCAATTTAAAACTATGCCTGCCAGCATCGATGATACCTGATCGGGGAACCTGAGGGGGAACGAGAATGAGCAACTCTAACTGAGCAGCAAAAAAGACTTGTTGGTCAATCTGTTCAGTTATTGCTTTGCTGGGCATATAAAACTGTCACGTCTACGGCATGTCCCGCCAGTTTATAGAGGAAAATCCTGGATACCACATTCCACGACGGCACCCTGTCCATGTCTATAGAAGTTCGCTGGGCTCACAGGTGCCGAAGAAGTTTAATCTGGCGTCCAGGCGGAACTCGCAGCAACTTTCGTGGGGACGAATACGCAGCCATCTTAGAGTTTTAATCCTGAGGGTGAGTCGGTGGGAAGCATATCAGGGCCTCGGTTTTCAGACAAATAAACGCAGTTGCGCGAGAAATTAGCAAAATTCAATGACGTTCTGCCACCTTTTCCTTTGCTAGTGAGAGATCGCATTACCTGGTTGTTTTCGTAGTTTGAACGAATGACCAAGGCTGCCACTAATGACAGTCCCCTACAGGATATACTGTATCACTACCACTCTGTTATTACAGTCCTTTTGTGAAATTGCCTCCACATTTCAAAGACAGAATTGTCTCCTGCCACCATCTTCATTGTTACAGATCTTTCATCAGGGTACTTAGCCCGTTTCAGGAAAAGGCGTCCATCCATCTGAAATGTTCCCAGAAGTTAATAGCGTGTGATGTTTATATTCTGTATGAGGGATTCGGGTTTCCCGGGGCCAGCTAGGTTCCCAGAACTTTCCCAGACTGTGGACCAGGACTACATTTTTGTGAGGGCTGAGTTTCAGAACGCTTCTGACCTGCTGCCTGCGTCAACGTGACATAGAAGGATCATAAACCTGATCTTCAATTTAGTCTAATTTATGTCACGGTGCCGCAACAAAGTCCATACCTGAGTCTACACGTCAGGAAAACTCACAGTATAACCGTAAAACGTCATAAAATGCATACAGACCCATAAAGGATACAGGTCTATAGAAAAACATATCAATCAAACACATCAACGGCTTCTCGCTCCCTCTGTAAAACAGTAGACTCTGTCTTCGTGGTAAGCCAATCCCACGTCTAGAACCTCCGACCTTGTTCTGCAACTGGTGAGACTCTCCATCATACACTGAAGCTCATTCAGCCATCTTGACCAGGTCTCCATTGCCCCCCCTACCTTGCAGGTCCCCTGTCCAAACAGCCCCGGCGTTGGGAATACGACCAGGGAAATGGTCCTGGAGGCAATGGCACCGGGGCAGCGGAGGGATCATCCATCAACATGAGGGCTCCCAGAGTGAGCCGGGATCAGGCTGCTGTCATAAAGGTGTCGTGGCAGCTAAGACAGCCGGACCTAGAACAACATCGGCACCCATGTCTCGTTACCATAAGGATCCGACACCGGCCTGGTTTCCAGAGTCTCGTTTCACCGAAGCATCTGAAGGATAAGACCCGTGGGAAAAAAGCATAGGCAAGACCCAGTGAACTGGTCCCTGTTGAGTGCACAAAATCCAGTTTCCTGGCATTTTGATCTACTTGTATTACTCAGATTACAATCATGTAAAACTTGCAGTAATCAATATTATTGTGTGTAAAATAGAAAAATAAGAGAGCTTTAAAGCTGCACCAGGCAATATTTTTATGTAAGCAATGGATTGAATGAGTATCTGTAATGTGAAATGGGGTCACTCAGAGTGAAAAACCACCACCTGACTCTGCAGTTCCCCTCAGCTCCCTGGTTCATTTTAGCCGCTTTCAGCTCACTGTTTTCTTTTTCTTGCCCTGAATCTTAATTGCTTCGGCTCAGTCTCGGCACTCAAAGTAAAAACCACATTTTCAGATATGGCAGGCAGCTGTTTTGCTCAAAAAAAAAAAAAAAAAAAAAAAAAAAGAAAACTAGAAACTACTGCTGCAAAACTGCAGGCAAAGTTAGCAAAAAAAAGGTTAAAAACTGAAAAAAAAGAGAGGTTAAAGAGCCAGATGTTTCCCCAGTAGTACAAAGAAAAAAAAAAGAAAAAAAAAAGAAAAAGTTATGAAATTACATAATAATTGAATAAATAATAAAACTGACTTATAACTCTATTTATATATATACAATATTATAAGGTAATCAGACAGTGTGTTTGTTTCAACACCAGTAGCAAAAGAAACTATAAATGGTACTTCTTTATTTTTAAAGATTATTTTTTTGTGTTTTACCTTTATTTGATTGTTGACTGTTTACAGAGAGAGAAGTTTAGAGAGAGAGACAAGGAGAAACAAAAACAACCTGGCCCTGGGATTGGCCATGTGCCATGGATTATGCCCCCCCCCCCCCCCTGCCCTCCCCCCATCAAAACTTAATGTTTTTTACAGTTTGGGAACCCTGCCCATCACAGCCAGTGTTGAAGTTCTGTCAAGGTCAAGGTCGGTCATAACTGTGAAGAACCGTCAGAAAATCCCAAAGTAGTTCGTTAGTTTCTGCTTTTACTGAAAAGTCTCTACAACTTAGACCTTTCTTCATAGGAAAAGTATTTATGATACTATGAAAACATTAAAAAATGTCTGTTAGAACGGTACATTTAGTAGTGAACATATGCATGCATGCAGATGAACAATAAGAGGCTGCAGATGAACAATAAGAGGCTGTTGGGGCTTTTATACTATCATCGTACTATTGTGCCGAAATATATGATTTCTTTCCACTTCGCTCATATATTATGTCAAAAACGGGAGGTGATTTCTCAAGAGCTCTTTGTGTGAGCGTGAAAGCGTAAACGTTTAACACTCAGGCTGATCAATAAATAGCAGGGTTACTGAGCATCAGCCGCACATTTACTGGCCCCAATAAATTCCAGGGATTTGGGTTTCCATACAAAGTTTTAGACGCAGGATGGCAGAGGGTTTTGGAGTACAGGTGTTGTCATAAAAAAAGATGACCAAGATCCAATAATTGGGGGATGGGGGGGGTGTGAGGTAAGGCCTTCAACTTGGGTATGGTGGCGGCAACACCAGGAGGTCACAGCTTTTGCTTGGACAAGGTGTCGTTGCTGGGGTGTTGGACGTTTCGGCTGCGCATCTGAGTTTTCCGTGTATAGTAAACACAGTTTAGTCATGGGAACAATTTGGGTGAGAGAGGAACTAGTTTCGCGAGAGTCTGATTTATAATGTACTAAACTACGTTCATGTTACGGGCCCTTTCTTAAATGACAGTGCCGTGGAAATTTAAAAATGTAAATAAAAACTACAGTGGTGTGAAGTCACAGAAAACATCTGTTAGCTTGACCACAGGTTTATGGTAAATTCATTTTCGAATGGTGTAAAATTCCTCAACCATCTGGTGCTCAAGCAGGGTAAAAAAAGAAAAGTAAAAAAAATCTACACAACTGTTTTTAAATAGTAATTTATCCAGATGCAGATGATTTCAGTGAATGAAGATGCAGCCACACAATGAGCCCAGCTCCGCTTGAAAATATAGACTCCCCAATGATCCTGGGGGGGGGGGGGGTTCACCTGTGCCAGCGCCCTCGGCCTGGCCTGCATCCAGACCAGTTCCGAGCAGAAGCAGAAGCGGTCTTTCTTAAATCTCCTCATCTGTCCGCCACCGCCACCGGCCGTCTGTCTGTCCAACCCACTCCCACGCTCCCACCCACTCCTGCTGGCTCTTAAAGTCTGGGCTGCATGAGCCTGTAGCGTGACAGTGCACGAATGTGCTTTTGTCTACCTCAAGTGTTAACCTGCATTGATATATGCGCATGGGTATATGTGTCTGCATTGCTTCTCTGCAGTGTGAGCCTGGCGTTTGTTATTCTCTCTGCAGTCCCACTGTCTTTCATCAGGGCCCGTCCTGCAGCCCACAGACTCCCAGTATACAGTTTCATAGTCTTGGGCCCCTGTCTGCTGCAGCACGTGGGTGGATGATTTCTAACACATGGGAACCTTGGGAGCCCACGCAATGCTGGAACAATAGAGGACCTGTCAGTATCAGGGCACTGGAAGAGGACGAGACGGCAGGCGGTGATGATGTCAGAATCATTCACACCCACCCACACTTCATCCGTCCTCCTCGTCCCTCGGTCACGAGGAACCGATGCGTTTATGCCGAGGCATCCGCAAGTGTCAAGAAATGATCGCACATTGATGGCACATTGATGGCACATTGGAATCTCCCTTGGCTCATGCTGCGCAGCCAGATATGCACACATGGACGCAAAAAAAGGACCCGCGCACCTTGTCCTGATTCTCCTGTCCCAGTCTTGATTGGACCATGAGTCATATTCTTAGCCACAGTCTTGGCACAGCTTTAGGGACAGCAGTATCAGTGTCAGTCCGCCACATTGACCCAGATACAAATGTCTCAACATTTACTGGATGGATGGGCGAGAAAAGAAAAAAGAAAAATTGGTCTACACATTCATGGTTCCCAGAAATCCCCACGACTTTGGTCCCCTGACTACTCATCTAGCTGTTGAATAAAAATGTCTCTAGCTTGGTGAGCTTCACTGTTCTGGTAAAAAAAAAAAAACAAAAAAACAAAAAAAGATTTCCGAAACTAATAAAAAGAGACACAAGTTGCAAGATGCCAGAATTTCAATTGTCTGGCTCTGCCTGAATGATTTGTGTGTATGTCTGTGTACAGGCCTGAGCGTTTGGACTCATATGTGCGTGGGTATGTGTGTGCACCCTGTATGTACAAAATCCCTCTTAATCCCCTGAGGATTAGGCCTCTCAGAGCAGCCGTTCTCCAGCTGCAGACGTCTTGCACGCCCGTTGGATAGCAATCTGACTTCCTGTGACACCTTCGCCTGCCTGAAAGCGAGAACCGGCACTCGAGCGCCATATGGGCAGTAGACAGTCTGCATGTTAGCAAGTTGGCAGAATGAGCTTCGAGAGGCTGGCGAACGTCCATGGTATTATGTTGGTTTTATCCTGAACACTATTTGTTAAGTCTTGCTGGGCTGAGTGTGTGTTTGTGTAGTGTCTCAGCAGAGACTCGGAAGGTTTTTCTTGGACAAAGGGCAAGACGATTGCCGGTTTCTGTGTACCTCTCCCATTACATCTTACTGCGTCTTTCTCCACCACTTGAACAGGAACCAAAGGACAGACATTGGCTCGACTTCTCCCTATTGTCTGGATGCTGATTCAGAAGCAGCAGCAGAATCCCTCCTGCTCGTCAGCCAGTGCTGGAAAAATTGCAGGCAATAGAATAATGCAGAAAGGGGATGGAGGGAATGTGGGTAGCTGGGGTAACGAGTGGAGTTGCTGACTGTTTGGAGGTTTTGGAGTCAGGGAGAGGGAAAACAGGGCAGTTCCCAATGGTCGGCAGGAGTCCGGCGAGGCCACAGCACACGCCAAGCAATGAAAGTGAGGAAAGCAATCCATCACCGGAGGTCCACGGGAGGAGGAGGGGGGGGATGCAACACTGGGCCAAACCATAACAATATGTGTGTGTGTGGCCATTGTTAGTTGGCCAGGGTCATTGTACATTGCTGGTAACCTCCCCACCCTCAGAATTCAGTGAGAGTCAATACCTTCAGACACTCCCAAGAGGGGGGTAGCGAGGGGGACCTGTGGGAATGTACAGCAGGGAAATCTTTCCATTCACACACATACATAAATATGCCAAGCAATGGGAATGCCCCATTTAAAGTGAAAGAAAGGAGAAAATTATGTTGCAGTGGTGGTTAGCAGTTCTTATTCTCAATGTGAGAAAATGCTTGTGAAAAATCTCAGGCCCAATACGAATACCCAACATTTCCTTTCTTTGTTTTTTAGAGGTAACTGCTGCCTCTGACCCCACTGAAGATATTGTGGTAGCACCATTTTTTTTTTAAATTATGTGAGCCTCTGTGTATAACTACCATTTTTGATTGGTTTCCTTTCTGCTCTCTTATTGGATATTAAAACAGACATGTTCTCTGTGGATAACCATTATCCTGAGTATAAGAATGTAAATTTTGGAGTTCTTCAAGGCAGCATCCTGGGGCCCCAAATGTTAACTTATTTGTATGGGTTCATAATTTGCTGTATATGTTTTTCCATTTCCCACTATTTTCCAGAAAACGTGTACTTGTTTTGTCCAATCCTATGTTAACTTATTTATATATATTTTTCTGTCATTTCATTGTTTTGTTCAATTAATTGCTGCTGCTTTGTTTTGAAGTTTTGTATTTTGCATATTTAATTTTCTAACTTTGAGCAATAATAAAAGCTTTTTATTAATAAAAGATTTTTTTCTTAATTTCTTTTTGTGAGGAAATGCTTAATGCACAAAAATAATGAGGGCAATGAGGATATATCAATATACAATAATATGAGAATGTAAGAACTGGATCAATCAAGTAAAGCTACAGAAGTTTTAGAGCTCCTGCCAAATCATGCGATACTTGTCTTGGTAAACTGACAGGTTGTTATGCCGGTCAGCAGGCTATCTGGGCCTAACCTAAACAACCCTGGGATTACCTCTGTGTTTGTTTAACTGTTTACTCTGGGCCTGGTTCACTCCCTCCCCACCGACAGCAACACGAGCCATTACTGCAGACCATCTGTGGACACGGGTCAATGTTGACCTTCCGCTCTCCAAACACCATTCAGCTACGTCCAGAGGGAATCGTCAGGTCAGCGCAAACACAAATACCCTCAATAAGGAAATATGATGCCTGTCTGTACTGTTTAGACTTGAGTGCCATCTAGGCTTGTGGTTCTACCAAGCTATGTTTGAAAATGACAGGGTACATACTGATTTGAGTACTCGACTGATGCAAAAAAAAACAACCCCAAAACAGTATTTTTAAAAAGTCAAGAATTGATTATCTTTAAAAACTTTTGTTAGTGCGAGAAATCAATCAGTGCACCTACCATAAACTCATCAAAAAAAATTTGCAATTAAAACCATGAATTGAATAAAAAGCAACAATCAACAATTGTATTTTCATACTGTATTAACGGAATATAATTGTAAATAATGCTTTAGCCAGTGTAAGAATAGCTTATTGCTGTTTTGTTGAGAATTTTGACTATGCACACCAAATTTTTAAAGGTTGTTTTTTTCAATGCAGCAGCATGAAAAACGGAACTTCATTAGCAAGACTAAGTCATAACCTAGTATATGGCTGGACCCCCCCCCCCCCCACCCCATCTGTTTGCTTCTCTCCAACTGTCGGTGCTCACATATAAAGTATTTTAATGCAGCCCAACCTCCCCAAAGAGCTGTTTTCATTTACATGATTTTTTGTTTCCGTTGTCAGACAATGGAAAAAGTATGAAATAGTGACTGAAATGTGGCCCATTGAGATGACATGTTAACCAGCAGTCACTTCCGAATCATTTCCAAGCTGCCGCTCTGCTGCTAAAATCCTCATTTTATAACCTCAACATCGTCTGACAAAATCATCATACACATAAGTTAAAGACGACAGCAATGCTGCGATTTCAGCTATATTTGCTTGTAAAATGATCAGTTAGAGAGAAAGTTAGATTAGCTCATTCGTCTCTGTGTCAGTTGCCATGCGGTCAGTTGAATGAGACGCATAGAGAACTTTCTTGTGGAGGGAAAGCCTGACCTTGCATTCATGGGGTAATACTGGCGATTCTCTACCACAGAAAGTAGCTAAGGTTTATCCAAGAAGCTGCCAGTTTTGTGTTTTCATGAAAAAAAGTCGCTAAAGGGTCTGGAAAGTCGATAAATCTTGTGACAAAGGTGCTAAATTGGCAACACTATCTCTAAACGTCCTGATAACACAATAGAAACTGTTTGTGCCAATTCCTCTCAGAAGAGTGATGACAAAGGGTGTAACGTTAGCACTTAGTCACATGGTATCCGGCCGATCAATGGCGCAACCCATTCAATCATTCTGTCAGTTTTTCAGTCAGTCACCGGCATTTGAATTTAGAGGTCTGGCCCCGCTCTTGCGTTTCAGAAAAAAAAAATGCAAGGGATGTTTTGGGTGTTGTTTATTACGCTGGTGAGATGGTGAAATATGATCCAGGAAGTGTAGCAGGTTTTCATAATCCGCATCAGGGTGTTACCACGGTGAAAGGTTATCACAGCAGCAATTATTTATCTTTAGTAAGCTAATACAGCACTCGTGATAAAGTAACCTGACGATTTGACTGGAGAATGCAGGGCCTTATACGATATTTCCATTCGAGGGCGGCTCAGAGTCGAATGTAACATCGTTAGATTTTTTAAATTTCTGGCCAGCTCGCATACCCACTCCCCAAAAAGTTTCACCATTTTTTAAATTTCTTTTTTTCTGTGTCTTGTGGTCGTGCTTCACTTGAACTACTGGCTACACTGCCCTCGAGATTTCTGGTGGCGCTGCTGCATTTCATCTGTAATAGGAAAACGTTCGCAGATACACATTAAATGAACGCGGAGGGCTCCCTCAGTCTGGCCCTTGAGGACTACATCACTTGTGATATAATGTAAGGACAGGCTTGCACTTTGGCTCCTGATACATTTTTCAAGAAACCGGGAACTACACAATCGTAGCTTTGAAGAAAATCTGCCGGGTATGTGGGCACCGTGAAACAAGAAATGTATACGAGGAAGTCTTCATGAAAGTATGTCGGTTTTGCAGTTATGGCTTGGAATTAATCTCTTTAAGTCTCAACACTTCCTACTGTCAGACTGCCCGATTATTACGGCCATTTAACACCGCATCAAAAAGAGTGGCCAATGCACCAGATACACCCAAGAATCTCGAGCACCAGCTGGTGTGAAACCGACAGCCCGTGCGCTGTTCCTTAATCCCGTCCCACAGAGGACAGGAACTCTCCCAGAGACCGTCCGCCACCCTTTTCCTTTCAGCAAAACACCTGGTGGAGCCAGCGGCCAAAAAAATGCCACCTCCCTGCTATACATCATCGTCACCGGCTTTCATAACCCCAGCGCCAGTCTTCGCCGCGCTGTCCTCCTTCCATCATCCAGTTTCCATGGCTCAGCTCGCCGCAGGTCTGTGCACACAAACATTCGTAGACAGGAAAGCTACCCTTACACCGATTACATTTAAGCTTGCCTCCGTCTGAAGGGGAAGTCTCAGCATCTACGAGTGTCGGCCGCCTTGGCTGTAAACCAATTCCTGCCAGGCTATCGCCTTTCAGCCCCCCGGTCCCTGAGTTATTGCAGCGCGGCTGTTCACAGCGGCGCTGGCCCAGCGTGGTCTGGTCTGGTCTGGTCCGGCCCCGCTGCTGAGCCCAGGCGGTCGGCTTCCGCTGCAGGTGTCTGAGACTTTCTTGTCGTCCTCCTGTCAGCCCCTCTCTTCTTTGACAAGGGCTCTAATTCCCCATCCTCTCGCTGCCTGGCTCCCTCCCACGCTCCCTCCCACAGTGCCCTCTCTCACTCTCGCCTTCGCTCTGGGTTAGTCGGCTCCCAACAGCCGGTCCAGATTGTTCTCATTTAGCCTGGCGGGTTCAGGGCTCGCTATCTCGCTACAGACCCCGGAGCTCGCTTGGTCGACGTCCGTCTTCCCTGTCACACACACACACACACACACACACACACACACTCCTTTCTACATCAATCCTGCTCTCGGTTTTACAAGTCTGAGCAGCTGGTTTAGCTAGTGAATCTCCTGGGATTTGGAATAGTTAAAAAGATAAAGCTCGAGGAAGGTGACAGAGGGAAAAGTTCATGGCACAGCACCATGGTTGGTTTGAGGTGTGTGTGTGTTTGTGTGTGTTGTCTGGAGTGTTGTAGCGAGGTGACGTTTGTTGACACCTCCACCGCTCTAAGTGACCCTCACCTCCTTTAACCATCCGTCTACATCCACACTAAACTGACAGATTTTCTTACATGCTGTTTACAAGTGAAATCTTCAGGCGTCCGTGCTTGTGTTTCCAGGTTCCAGGTGTTATCCCCACAGTAAAAGCCCGAAAAACCCTAGATGTCTTCTTCCTTGTCCAAATTTGCAGCTGGTTAAATTTCTGTGTGTTGGGCAGGCACAGCGGGACAGAAAAAAAAAAAAACCCAAACCCAGCTATGCAGACAATAGCTGCGTCATTGTTTTTCCAGTCCCGTCAGATTCACTCGCACTCAACACCGTTTCTTTTTGGGGGGGGGGGGTGTTTTTTTTTAAGGTGAGAAATACACCAGGTGGTTGTGGACAGGGATCCATGATGGAGAGGGAAAGATGCGCGTTTGCATGCCTCACACCATATTGCAATGCGAACGAGTAACAGACAGGTCAATAAAATACCTAAAAATGTCAAACAATTTTTATGTATGTGCAATTTTTTATTGCAGTTTCTTTCTTTTTAAAAAAAAAAAATATTTCCTAAACACCAGCTGTGCCACTCGCAAAACGGCCATAAAGTCCCTTAAGCCCTGTGTAATTTCCCTCCGACACAATCGACAGAAAGTGAGAAAGCGAGAATCTGTCCAACACGGTAGCACCACCTCTCCCTCAGCTGTCTCGCTGAGTGGGAGGCCATGTTGTTTGTGTTGTGTAACTACCACTGGTGGAACCAAAGCACCGGCGGTAATAAAATGCCCTGAAAAAAGATCACGGCCCCTGGTCGAATATTTACCTTAGACTAATCTGACCATGGTTTATATCATCCGAGCGCTGCGAGTGGATGGAAAAAGACATGTCTGCAGAAGAGAGGGGTGGGGGTGGAGGGTGCAACACCCAGGCACCTCGTCTTGACCCTTTGAGAAAACCAGTAGACACTTTCTGAGGAAACTTGATCAGCAACGAAAACAAGTATGAAGTCAGATCTTTATTTAAGGTAGTCAGCAGGAGCACAGATCTGCGATAACCAGAGGAGAGGAGACAAGGGGGGGGGGGGGGGGGTCAAAGGAGGTGGTGGAGGGTGGGGTGCCCCCCTCCTCCCCCCTCCCCCTCCTCCATCCTTCTCTCTTCTGAGTTGTTTTCTGAATTCCTGCCAGGAAAGTTTAATGGCTGTGGAATTTGGACAGGAAAAAAGCGGCGCTGGAAGTTTCAGAGGAAGTGGGGATTTGTGCCTCACGAAGGCAGCACCTCTGTTTGTGTTCCCCCGGCCTGGGAGAGAGAGAGAGAGAGAGAGAGAGAGAGAGAGAGAGAGAGAGGCGGAGGGAATGAAAGACATAGGAAGAGCGTCAGAGAGTTTTTCCTACCAGCAGCACAGGCCTCTGGGGGAGGTAGACCTCAGACAGACAGGCCATGATCATGTAACCTTGCATATACATGACCATGCATAGAACAATACAGAGACAGGCTGTCGGTCACACACACACACACACACACACACACACACACACACACACACACACACACACACACACACACACACACAGGGGCCCGACACAAGCATTCACAAACCGTGATGCTAAACATATGCACACATAAAAACAGTCAGGCCCACGAAACCTCTCGCGCACACACACGCCGTCGCCCACGGCCACGTACGCCACCGCACGCCATTTACTTCCTCTCCCGCGCTGCCACGGGACCGTTAGTTCGGCACGCACTCACGACTAACCTCAGCCTGGCTGGCTCTCGCTTGCCACTTTGCAGACGGCGGCGGTCAGATGTTGCAGCGGCAGACACTTTCAGATTTCCAGCATATTCAGATCTGCAAACACAGATCACAGGGGGGTCAACACGATCCCGCTCTGAAATAGTGTTTTCCTGTTTTTTGGGGGGCGATGATTGAATTCTGTAGTTTAAAGGTTCACAGTGGTGTCCAGCCATTCACCAGGAGCAGTTTTATTTTGTCCAGGTTTTGAGATATACAGCGTGTCCCTGAAATCTCAGGGACACGCTGGGGCTAAAATGTTCTCTGCGATGCTCACATCATTTTTCTCACGCATCTCTTTTTGATATCTCGCCTTGCCGACGAAAAATTCTGCCTCCAACCCAACACAATGGAAAGGATAGAATTTTCGCTACAGAAAAATCCCAAGAGGAACATCAGATCTCCTGGTCCCTCTGGATAATCCACAAACATCTCATTGGAACCACTTTCTAAGAAAAGTTACTCTAGTCATTTCAGGTAAAGGTGCCAGCCCTTACCGAACTGAACTTTTGCTTTGTGATGACTATAAAAGTAAAAATGCAATATTATATATCATATACATATGAAATTAAACATATTTTTTTCTTTTAGTGTCCTCCAGGTTTTGACTCTGTGTAATCCCTGGCTCTGCCTTCCCACGGGCTCCCAGACCCGAGACTCTCACCCATGTCACCACTTAATGGCTGCACATCTGCCTGGCTCCCCATCCTTCAGCCCACACCTCTCCAGGCCGAGCCCAGACACAGATGGGCAGACATGGGGACAGACGGGCCAGGCGCCCCCTGGCGCTTCAGAACCCCCCCCCCACAGCCAGCCAGCCGACCAGCCAACCAGCCAGCCGACCAGCCACCCAGTCAGCCGACCAGCCAACCAGCCAGCCGACCAGCCAACCAGCCAGCCGACCAGCCAACCAGCCAGCCGACCAGCCAACCAGCCAGCCGACCAGCCAACCAGCCAGCCGACCAGCCAACCAGCCAGCCGACCAGCCAACCAGCCAGCCGACCAGCCAACCAGCCAGCCGACCAGCCAACCAGCCAGCCGACCAGCCAACCAGCCAGCCGACCAGCCAACCAGCCAGCCGACCAGCCAACCAGCCAGCCGACCAGCCAACCAGCCAGCCGACCAGCCAACCAGCCAGCCGACCAGCCAACCAGCCAGCCGACCAGCCAACCAGCCAGCCGACCAGCCAACCAGCCAGCCGACCAGCCAACCAGCCAGCCGACCAGCCAACCAGCCAGCCGACCAGCCAACCAGCCAGCCGACCAGCCAACCAGCCAGCCGACCAGCCAACCAGCCAGCCGACCAGCCAACCAGCCAGCCGACCAGCCAACCAGCCAGCCGACCAGCCAACCAGCCAGCCGACCAGCCAACCAGCCAGCCGACCAGCCAACCAGCCAGCCGACCAGCCAACCAGCCAGCCGACCAGCCAACCAGCCAGCCGACCAGCCAACCAGCCAGCCGACCAGCCAACCAGCCAGCCGACCAGCCAACCAGCCAGCCGACCAGCCAACCAGCCAGCCGACCAGCCAACCAGCCAGCCGACCAGCCAACCAGCCAGCCGACCAGCCAACCAGCCAGCCGACCAGCCAACCAGCCAGCCGACCAGCCAACCAGCCAGCCGACCAGCCAACCAGCCAGCCGACCAGCCAACCAGCCAGCCGACCAGCCAACCAGCCAGCCGACCAGCCAACCAGCCAGCCGACCAGCCAACCAGCCAGCCGACCAGCCAACCAGCCAGCCGACCAGCCAACCAGCCAGCCGACCAGCCAACCAGCCAGCCGACCAGCCAACCAGCCAGCCGACCAGCCAACCAGCCAGCCGACCAGCCAACCAGCCAGCCGACCAGCCAACCAGCCAGCCGACCAGCCAACCAGCCAGCCGACCAGCCAACCAGCCAGCCGACCAGCCAACCAGCCAGCCGACCAGCCAACCAGCCAGCCGACCAGCCAACCAGCCAGCCGACCAGCCAACCAGCCAGCCGACCAGCCAACCAGCCAGCCGACCAGCCAACCAGCCAGCCGACCAGCCAACCAGCCAGCCGACCAGCCAACCAGCCAGCCGACCAGCCAACCAGCCAGCCGACCAGCCAACCAGCCAGCCGACCAGCCAACCAGCCAGCCGACCAGCCAACCAGCCAGCCGACCAGCCAACCAGCCAGCCGACCAGCCAACCAGCCAGCCGACCAGCCAACCAGCCAGCCGACCAGCCAACCAGCCAGCCGACCAGCCAACCAGCCAGCCGACCAGCCAACCAGCCAGCCGACCAGCCAACCAGCCAGCCGACCAGCCAACCAGCCAGCCGACCAGCCAACCAGCCAGCCGACCAGCCAACCAGCCAGCCGACCAGCCAACCAGCCAGCCGACCAGCCAACCAGCCAGCCGACCAGCCAACCAGCCAGCCGACCAGCCAACCAGCCAGCCGACCAGCCAACCAGCCAGCCGACCAGCCAACCAGCCAGCCGACCAGCCAACCAGCCAGCCGACCAGCCAACCAGCCAGCCGACCAGCCAACCAGCCAGCCGACCAGCCAACCAGCCAGCCGACCAGCCAACCAGCCAGCCGACCAGCCAACCAGCCAGCCGACCAGCCAACCAGCCAGCCGACCAGCCAACCAGCCAGCCGACCAGCCAACCAGCCAGCCGACCAGCCAACCAGCCAGCCGACCAGCCAACCAGCCAGCCGACCAGCCAACCAGCCAGCCGACCAGCCAACCAGCCAGCCGACCAGCCAACCAGCCAGCCGACCAGCCAACCAGCCAGCCGACCAGCCAACCAGCCAGCCGACCAGCCAACCAGCCAGCCGACCAGCCAACCAGCCAGCCGACCAGCCAACCAGCCAGCCGACCAGCCAACCAGCCAGCCGACCAGCCAACCAGCCAGCCGACCAGCCAACCAGCCAGCCGACCAGCCAACCAGCCAGCCGACCAGCCACCCAGTCAGTCATTCAGTCCTGGAAAGAAGACCATTGTATCTATTACACACACATGCACACACACACACACACACACACACATACACACACACACACACTCACATACACTCACACGGGCAGAGGAGCTTTAACAGTACTCCTGGCAGGCAGGAACTTTCTGTCATTTTTCCTGCCTTTTGTCTGCACCCGGGACCAGAGAGCTGGACTGTGGTACTTTGAATCTTCAGAAGTGTTTGTGTTTAGAGCATAATATTTTTCAAATGCCACACGTCAACAAAAAGCAGCTTCGTTTTTTTTTCTTTCATGTATTTACCACAAATTCCAACTAATTCCCACTAATAAATAATCGTTCTCCCAACTAGTACCAGCAAGAAAAAGGTTATTAGAGAATTATAACCAAGATTTCAAGTGTGCTCCTGTTTGGTTTCAGCTCCAATAAAGTGGTTTGGATACCACTCTCACCATGTTCCCAGATCTCAGCGCTTCCTTCAACGAGCACAGTCTCTATCAAAGCCGATCGAATTTTCTATCCTCAATGATGGAAATGTTGCCCAAAGCTTTGAAAATGAGACCCACCCTCTGACAAACTCGACTTGTCCTCTCGTACGGGAAAACTTGCACATCTGCCCCAGCTGTTCAATCACACTCGGCCCCAGAGGAGAAATCCACGGTTAAGTAAACATTCTGAAACAAAGGTGGATGATGGAATAACACTAATCACAGAATCACTCGCTGTCAAAAGGTGTAACAAAGTTGTTTTTTTGGGGGTTTTTTGCACCGCTGTCAAACTGAAGCACTCTTGTGTGAGTGTGTGTGTGTGTGTGTGTGAGGGGGGGTTGAAGGGTGTTACGTTCAACACTTTCAAAGACAAACACACCCAAAAGAGGAAATGCCTATCGACAAATGGCCCCAAAAGTGAAGTGACCGCCATATAGCGTCACGTCACCTGTGGAGGGGTGGATGCTGGTGGGCGTCGGAGCTGTTAAATCCAGCTCACGGGTTGTTAGTGGAGAACCCCCCCCCCCCCCCCCGCCCCCAGGGACCCTGCTGGGTCTGGAACATAACATCTGACACCGGGGCCTGACATGAGAAACAAACTTTTGGCACCAAAGGGCCCGTCCTAAACAAACTGGGGCCTCCGCTGGACGCGAGAGGACTCAAAGATCTTGATAAGTAATAGGCACCCTGCGCGACTCGGCCGAGATCCGTCATGATTACAGATCATGCTCGACGCGCGCTCTTCCTCTATGTGGAAAGTATTCTCGGGCTCTCGCGTTCTGGTGGTTCTGGGAGCGAATGCCACCGAGCGTAGCCCGTTCCAAATTCCACACGCCGCTGGCGATTATGCTGTTTTCTGCCCGCAAGTAATGCCTTTGTCGTCGAGGTATCTGTTTTGATTAGCCGTCCTGTCAGAGCGGTGGGGATCGACGGATCAATCTGCCAACCGGTCGCCAGAAAGGAAATCTGTGTGACAATCTGGTATTACTCATGTTGGATATATCTGCAAATAAAGCAGACAATATTCATCCCCCAAAAATTCATATGGTTTATATAAACCCCCAAAAGAATTTCATGACATTTATAGAATATTTTTTAAGAGAAAGTGCTGGTTATTTATCGCTTATTTGTCGCAATTAAAAAATTCTTCGGCCTGAATAGGAAATATATTAATGATTGCATT
This sequence comes from Istiophorus platypterus, assembly GCA_016859345.1. Classification (NCBI taxonomy): domain Eukaryota; kingdom Metazoa; phylum Chordata; class Actinopteri; order Istiophoriformes; family Istiophoridae; genus Istiophorus; species Istiophorus platypterus. Next base: position 16,914,097 of record CM029119.1, read on the forward strand.
AAACGTGGGTTGAAGCGAAGAATGTTTATGTAACCGAAGAAACAGTTTCTCGTGTTGAAATGATGACTGGTCTTCTGCGCTTATACGGGCAGCACGGCTTCTTTTTAAGGTATATATTCAGTCATCGCACACGTTTACTATCATCAGGCATCAGTTCATACGTTTTGGGGTTTTTTTTCAGCGATGTAACAGCAGGTTTCCAGGAGCAGCGATACTTTCTCATTGCTTAAAAGAAGAAAAAAAAAAAAGAACATGTAAGAAAGTAATAAATCTGAAGCCACAGCATGTGTTATTTCAAAAAAAAAAAAAAAGAAGAAGAAGCAAAAACTGCAGTTTCTCATGAACCGCTTGACCACAAGGAGCCGACGTGTGTGCGTGTGTGCCACACATGTTCAGGGAGAATGAGCGCTAACAGAGGGGTTTCGGGATGTTTTCCCCTTCACCCGCTGACATCCAGATTGCTTTATTTTTTCATTTTTTATTTTTTGCTGAGTCTCTTGCATCACAGTGTATGTGGGCTTTTACACTGAAAGGCCGTGACAGATCTCGTGAGTTGCTACCTGTGGTATGGAAGGGGGCATTCGGGGGGGGGGCCCTGTCGACCCACCTCAGGCCCAGGACCGTGGCAGCGGGGTTGGAACAGTGGCCGGGCCTGTTTACTCAGCTGTGGAGGCTCCCCAGGTCCAGGGGAAAGAGAGGATGTGTTCAGGGCCTCATTAATCATGGCTGCTTCGGAAGAGATAAACAGGCAGGGCCCAGCAGGGATGCTGCAGCTCCTGCCACTGATGGGGGGGGCAGGGGAGGGGGAGGAGGAGGTGGAGAGGGGAGGTGGACGGGGTGGAAGGAAAGGAGGAGGCGTGGTGGGATGGGGTGTGGATGGGAGGGGGGCAAAGAGAGGAGACAGTGGACTCACACACCAGGGGATACACCATAACACTTGCTCTTTGGTTCCACATCTGCATGGCCGCGCAGGCTTGTAAATCTACATTCCTCGTCTGGACCAGATGCAAACGGAGCGTCCGATGCAAGTGCATGAACCCGGGGCCATTTCTTTTTTTTTTTTCCCCTTTAGACAGAGTTGCATTGTTTGTGCATTTGCGAAAATGATGCCAAGTTATGTGTCCCGCTCACGAATGTGAATCGGTGTATTGTGTATTCCTCCTGAGAACAAAACGCCTTGCACCTCAAACTCCGCCTCATGTGTTCTACTCAGTTATAGACACAGAGAGGTCAAGCAAGCAGCCATGTACATGTAGTTACAGTATATGGCGCTTTTCATTTGAGGGGACATACAATGTGTTTCACGGCCTGACATTTACACGTGGTTTGAGAAACACAACAAAACAAACTAATCAAATGTGCGGGAGAAATTTGAAGAAAAAAAAAAAATTTGTCTACTTTTAGACAATAGCGCTGCTGGAGGACGTCTAACACAATCCTGGATCAGCGTTCCAGCAGCTATACAGTCGGATTGTAAAATAAAATGCCGAGCGCCCACTCAGCAACTTTAGGTTTCGGCCTTCGGAAAAACGGCCAGAGGGGCCCGGGCCAAACGACCCGGGAGCACTGATAGCTTCGTATTTTATAAGCAGCTTTACAGACACGAAGTAAACTTTAATGAACTCCGAAAAAACCGACCGGGAGCCAGTTCGCGGATCCGAGGACTGGTGTTACGCGATCAGATTTCCCCTTCCTCGTTAAACCTCCGTCAGCGCTGCGTCGAGTTATTATTTTTTCGGCCTCGGACATGTGGAAATACGCCCCTCTCGCCTACAGCTGGAACATTGTCGGACCGGTGCCGATGCGATTCCCGATGCTCGGCACAAAAACCAAAAGGATAAGTATCATCATACTTTTCTTTATAGCTGACGCTCAGCCGTTAATTCTATGCTGAGCAGAGCGTGAGGATTCCTGACACTTGTGGATCGTTTTTGCGTCGTCGCTGCACTTTTTTGTTGCACGGCTGCTGTTTTTGCAGCTTTTAATATGGGGGCAAGCGTTGTATATAGGCCTCGAACTGTTCTCTGTTCACTTTATTTTGGGTGGGGGTTGATGTGGTTCATCAATCTTACTTCCAGGACTGGTACATGAATAAAACGGCCCACAAATGAGGGCAAAAATAGCTGAATATATAGCATCTTCGGTGCCACGAACACATATGCATATGCAGCTGTTTACATTAATCACAGCCCGCTTAGCAGCAACTACCATGACATGTCGCAGACCCTGCACCACGTTTGATTTCTTTTTTAGTTGGAAATCCTGGTTTCCATGATGCTGGCCATGAATATTTGGCTTATTTGTTAAAACAATAACAGAAAAAACAAAGAGTTCCCTCCAGCGTTCCCTGTCAGCTCGACTCTGTTGGCCTCGAAATCCGGGACCAGATCTTTTCCCCTCATCCGTCCGTATCCCCTTTCATGCCTCTCGCTTTCTCATTTGAAAGAAAAGAACAGAATACTTGAGAGATTTGCATCCAACTGTAAGAAAAAGAAAAGAGGAAAAAAAAAAGACAGAGTGAAATAGTGTCTCTGTCAATCTGCCATGCGGATGAGACACGGGGTCACCGGGCTGGGTTATCCTACACCCGCAGACTCAGGGGGGGAATAGGACCTTGGCAAAACCTGCTGTGGCTCAGATCTGCTCCAAAAAAGCCCATCGGTATTACTCTCATTATTACTACCTGCCCCTCCGCCCGCCCCTGCCCCACTTCGAACAACCTCTTGGTGTCGGAACAGGCAAGATTTCACTCATCTCCTGCACCGGATTTCATCAGTCGGAAGGAAGGAAGAAAAAGAAAAAAGGAGAGTAAACGCCTGAGAGAGAAGGAAAGAGAAAAACCAATCAGTTTGAAAGACCTGACAAATGCAATAAGCCAAAGGTTTATTTCAGGGCTCCCTCTAATGGGTTTTAAGATATTGTATTACTCTGTTTATGTAAGTCTTTTTCTTAATTATGGCGAGTGTGTCTATGTGCGTCCGCCGGTGCCCGCGCGCGCTCACGTCCTTGCCGCGAACGCTGATTGGTCTTGATGGGCCTCGGGAAAGTGACATCATCACCAGATTGTCTGGATTTCCCCCCGGAGGTGGAACGAGTGGGTGAGATTGATTTAAGGCCCCGAGATGCGGCGAATGAAACAGATATATGGGGTAAAAAATATGGGCTCCCTCCCGCCGCCACCGTGATAAGTCCGTCTCTGGTGAATGTAACTGACTCAGACACTGCAGAGGACTTGTGGGATGGGGTTTGGGGGGGGGGGGGGGGCATTTATGCATCTTGAGCTGTTTTAATCTTGAGCCTCTACATAGTTTGATGAAGTTGGTTGTTTTTTGTGTTTTTTTTTTAAAGTAATATCTTCCCTCAGGCTCACTCAAAACTGGAAACGTTATCTAAGATCTGACATCCAGCATCTCCCAGACAAGAAACAGAGGGAGGAAGTGAAAACCCACCTAGACGCTACGCAACCTCGACTCCCGTTTGATCCTCTGCTCTGAGCGAGGCCTCGGGACGTCAGGTCCATGTCCCGCCGCCCTGACGGGATGAAACGTATGAACTGGGGAGAACTGCGCTTGTTGCTGCAGCGACTTTGGGAATTATGCCAGAGGATGATGATTATTTAGGACCTATTTAAAGGCCAAAAATAAGCACAAGCAAAATTCCAGTGCTGTCACCGTACAAATTTACCATTAAGTGGTATACAACAGTCGTAAGCGCTGCCAGAGTCCTCACTGAGACTAAGAGAAGGCGGGTCACACGGCTCCAGGCCTCTCAGATCTTTGCGCCGGCCTCCTGCTTTATGAAGCGGCGCCGGGCTTCGTTTCTGATCCGCGCTACGTCAGGAAACCGTCCTGTCCCCGGAGTCAGAGCCGTTTTTTTTTCATGCTCCACATGTCTGGAGCGAACATCCCTGAAAACCTGGGATGTGCCCGGGAAGTCTTGGTGCATTTTTTAATTTTTAATTTTTTTTTAGACCAGGGCTGAAGACTTTTCTTTTTGATGCTGACTTTTATTAAATCAGATGTGGGGCCAGTTTATCCACATCTCTCACTGCACTGTAGCTGTGCTGCAATTTCATCCTCCTGTTTAATCCGTGTAATCCTGTTTTAGCTTCACATCTTTTGTTTTATTTTTCTCCTTTTATTACTTTCTTGAGTTTCTTTTATATCTTTTCTCACAGCCTTATTTGTCTCATCTCTTCAAATTGCCCTGTTGTTGATACCCGTCCTGTCCTGTCTTTAAATGGCCTGCTTATTATAAGTTTATCACTGATATGTCAGTGATGAGTTGATGGGGGGTTTTATTCACACAAAAAAAAATCAAAAATTTTCAAAACTGACCTAATTTTGGTCAATTTACAGCAGCACCAAGTTGTAATGGATAAAGTGATGAGTTGTTTTGACCCAGTTTGTCGTTTGTTGAGTTACTTAAACAAAGTTAAATATGGGTCGTCTTAAATTCGATGTTTGTATTTGTTACTGATTGTTAATATTTTTTATCCTTTGCAGTTTTAAATGTCATACGTGCATCTTCCTGTGATGCTTTTAGGTTAAAACTTTTAGGTTAAAACTCGAACTTGTTCTGACTTAAACAATGACTTTGACTGCAACTAAGTAAACAATGAAGCATCTTTTAGTTTGGATAAACAACCAAACACTGACAACAAAAATAACACTGGACATTGGAACTGGGCAAATTTCCACAGTTACTGTGTATTTGACCCAAACTTTGTCAGTTATTCAACCCAGTGATATTATTCATTAGATTCATCATAAATGTTATAACAATAATCGTTGTCTTACAGTCTTCAGTGGGTGTCCAATAGAATCTTATCTGTTAGTGTTATGTTTTAACAGTGGCTGCACATTGAAATTCCCTTCAGGGGACAGTAAATATTATGGAAAGAGATGAGATGATACGATTATAAAACACTTTATCTATTAGTTTACTTTTTTGATTCAGCCACCAAATGATTTAATGTGACTATAGCTACTTCGTTAACATGCTGTGATATTGGATTTAAGCCTTTAAAACGGGACAATAAGACTCACACAGTGTCCTACTCTCGTCCCCTCTGTGCTACAGGACTGGCGGCTCCGGGGCCGACTGGAAAAATATAATAGTAGTTCACTGGCGCCACCTAGTGCTCGCTTTGTAAACACCGTCCGCCCGACAGGCCTGGCGTACCAAACTGGGTGTGCAGGCCAAATGGTGAAGCAAAAAAAACTGGGCCGAATTTGTTCGAAGACAATCTCATCGGTACAAGCTCAGCGCCGCATCTTTAGCCGTTGAGCACTGATGATGTGACTGTAAGTAAATAAGCACATTGACTCAAATACTGTACAATGCTGAGGTACTTGTACTCTACCTGAGTATTACTAGTCTGTGCTGATTTCAATCTAAACTCGGTTGCATCTCAGTTTAAACTTCTGTACCCTGCCTCGTTGAATTAACAGCTTTTCGTTGCTTGATTTCCCCCGTTGCCTTGGGCCTTGGGACGATCTGATTGGCTGCCGAGGGTTCGGTCAGAGGAACCTTTCAGCGTGTTATTCTGGTTTATTCAGCGCCACGTATCTGAATGGGTTGACGTGTGCTTGTTCACACTGTATCCTATGGAAGTTGGTACAGGAAATGCCATAACTATGGGCTAGTTGAGTCATGCAGCTGTTTTTTCATCCGTAAACTGCTCTGAGTCTGAGGTTGCTGGGTCGGGAGCTAGATCTGTTAGATGCCTGGCAGCGGTTGGAGGTACTGGTTACTCTATTCATATGGTAGATTGTATTTTTGTTTGTTATCCATTTGGGGAAATCTTCAGGAAAGAACAAGTGTTCAAATTCATATTGCTTCTTTTCATAAGCCTGGTCTGGTTTCTGTTATATTGACTTTTGTTTTGTGTTTCTGATATCAAGTTGGAACTTTGGGTCAATACTGCCCCTCCTTCCGTCTGGCAGGCTGCTCTTTTGACATGGGAGGGTCATCAGCTGATGTAATTCACCTGGAATATAAACGCCAGCCCGTGTGCTCATGCCGTCATCCACCTCACATCCTCTTCTTTTGGTTTGCACCTTCATAACCTACATGGCCTTTCCTGAATTGCTGCTATTACTGACTTCTATGCTCTGTTATTTATCTCTGTCAACCTTTTTTTGAAATACATTTTTTTTAAATCAGTCTCTTGCATGAACTCCATCCAAGTTACTTTTTATTTTACATAAAAAACATGACCAACTTATAAAAATATTATGCACGATTATAGAATATGCATATCACACTGTAGGCACTTTACTACCTAAAGCTGTAACTAGTCCTGCAAAAAAACCTGACAGGAGTGGCCATGAAGTACCAAAAAACAAAACAAACCAAAAATTAATCTTGTTGCAAAAGAGAGTAAATAAATTAAAAAAAGAAAAAATCAGGACCTTGGGTTCTTCACAATTTAACACAGCCAGCTCTCACATTACAGAGACACCGAAACCAAAGCAGCTAAAAGGGATACAGCCATCGTTATTTTTATCATTTCATAGTGCGTATAAAATCCTCATCGAATCTGTTTATGGGAAATTCAATAAGAAAACCACGAATTCTTACAGTTTTCCTTCAGTTTTTCCAATTAAAAACCAGGATCTTATCAGTTTCCCCTCAGCCTCCTCGAGCCTCTTTGAGTTTTTATGTTTGTTTTTGCTGCACAGTAACAGAAATGCAAACACAGCTACACACACCGACCGCAACCAGCGTTAAATACACAGGCAGGCACCGGGTTTTATCTGTGACTCACACTGTGCTGCTGCCTGAGGGACAGTTTTGCTCCCCACCTATGCGAGTCCAGTGCTTTATAAAACCGTGTGCCAAAGCAAACACATGCATTTTATCCAGTATTAATTGCCCGAATTGGCATCATGGATTTTTATTGTATATCAAGTTTTATGCTGTTACCCTGTGAAGCTGCAGAGGGTGTGAACACAGCTATGCACAAAAGAGACATTCGTTTTATTTCATGAAGTATTTTCTGACACAGGCTCAGTTAATTCCCCGCCTGACCTCCGCGCCACGCTCGGCACAGACGTCCACCTGCAGGCCCCGCGGAGGGCTCGCGCTCTACCGGCGTCGTCCTCAAGGTGGCGCCTGTGACTGCAACGTGACCAGTGTGCGACTGAATCAGATTTCAGGTCATAACCTCCCCCCCCTCCTCCCCTTCCCTTCCCCACCACCCCCACCCCCACCACCACCACCTCCCCCATTTCCTCTCAAGAGATCATTACTGGAAACAGCCGGCAACGATAACCCCAGTCGGCAAAACATCAGAGAGGCTCGGAGCGCGGAGCATCCCTCTACCTGCTCCTCATTCATTAGCGCTGGCACCGAGCACAACGGGCCGGTCAAGCGGTTGCCACTGTCCAGCCTCCAAAATATTTACTCAAACCAAACACGGCCTCAGTATTTTTATCTCGCCCACGCCATGTTGCCTGGGGGACGTCGCCATAAACCTCATCCCCCTCCCTCAGTTCATCACCTCTGCCATCTGCTCTCCCCTAAACTCAGGTGGGTACGTGGTTCTGAGATCATATTCGAGTCGTCGCAGCGTTATTTTCCTTTTTTCTTCTTTCCTGTCGTGTTTTGTTTTGTTTTTTTCATTCTCCGTCGTACATTACCCCGTGTTGTGACCTGCGCCAGAAGCCGCGAGTCGACACAGATAAACAGAGTGAGAAACAAGACTGCACACGTCCGCAGGAAGCGTTTCATGAAAGAGCGGTTTTATGGTGGGACGGGAACGCATTTAACAAGACCTAGCATCAAAAAAACAAGGAAGGAAAGAAGGAAAATCGGAGGGAACAAGCATATTCACTCTCTGGCCGAGACTTGGATCAGATGGATACTCATCTCCTGTCTGTCTGTTAAATGTGAAGCTACGGCCAAGAGAGATTATCTTAGCATAGCATAAAGATGTTTTGTTGCCATGGTGAGGAATAGGACATAGTCCAGCATATAACTCCAAGTAAAAGCACAACCTGACATTTTTTTGTTTTTTTACACTTTGCGTTTTGTACAGAATAAACAAACCAGATAACATTTACACAATTATTGAGCTTCTATTTTTTTTTTTTCAAGAGGCAGACTTGCTGTTTCCGCCTGCTTCCTGCCGCTTAGCTTCGCTGGGTTTAACTAGGCTAAGCTGAGCTAACCAGCCAAACGGTTGCTGTATCTAGCCCCATATTCGCCGCATAGACGAGAGAGTGGAATCAAACCTCTCAGGTGAGGCTCAGCAAGAAAGGGAATAAGTGAATTTCTCAAAAGGTCAAACCTTTTTCCTTTAAATCAAACAGATTTTATCATTGTTATTATTGTTTTTGGCCGCTTTGGGGCAGTGGTAACGCTGATGTATCATCGCCTTTTAAATTGATATGGTTAACCTTGTAAGCAAACGGTTGCTTATTTGCATTATCCATTAGTAACACTAGCATTCATTTGAAGCCATGTTTCTGGCCACCTGGCAAATTCAAGCCCAATACTCTCCCTCTTTTAGCTCTGTTTTTGGTCTCCATTGACTCCTGTGGGAGTCATCCGGCCAACTTATTATCCGAGTCCAACTTATTGACATGAATTTTGTTTCATAAGTACTTTCCCATTCAAAAGTATTCTGTTGCACTGAAAATTAAATTACAAACTTTATTTCAGATTAATTTATATTAAGGACCACAAAACAAAGCTCCTTAGACTCATAAAGCTCATTTTATAAAGAATCTATGAGGTGCATTAAGGTCTCTGCAGCCGAGTTGTCTGTTGCATATAATGCTTCCTGAATCAAGTTAATCAGTCGTTCTATCTTTATCAAACAATCAATTTCCCATGTGAAACTGGACCCCAAGCCAAATCAATCGGCGTGACTGTCAAAGCAGGCCCTCCAAAGATCTTAAATAACAAGTGCCTGAATGACCTATTTAGAATCACTTGTGATTATGCAATGGCATGTGTAACAGAATAGCACAGGGAAAATGTTTTCACTGAACTAGACCCACCCATATCAGATGTGCTCTGTGTCATAATACGGCATTGTTAGCTTCGGGATTATTTCTAGGTTGGCAAGAAAGGTCACCCGGTAGGTATTAGTAGAGCTATCTGACTGGCCACGTGGCTTCGGTCGATACAATGGGGAAAAAGCTGCTATTTGTTTGAGTGACAAACATTATCTTCATCACTCCTTCGGTTCTCTATTTAGGAATGCATCTGATATGCGAAACTTTGATCTGCTGACCGCACTGAAGGGAAAAGTTGAGGATCACCGAGGTTTCCACAGTTCATCCTGACGGCACCAAATCTCGTGGCGTTCATCGTCTGGAAACTGTGAATGAATGAAATTTTACACCAATACAACAAATAGCTGTTGAGATATTTTAGTCCGGACCAAAGCGGGAGACTCAGAGAGCGACATTGCCAACCGGAGCTGCTAGTATGACTAATCATGTCCTAATCCAGAATATATCCAGGTCACGGTTCAGGTATAAATGAGACCAGACCCAGCAACGTTTTGTTTTTCGCTAACAGAGGCTTTATCATCAACTCAGGGCCGACGTATAACCGAGCATCACCTCCCTTTACATCCCTGCTGCATCCTCCATGGGAAAGTAACATATGGGATACGTGATACACCTGTTCTCAGCTCAAGGGGAGGTGCTCTTCTGTGATACGTATATGACAGGAATGTGTGGGAAACATGTAGCAAACCGAAGCTGTAAACAATACAACCTGCCAAGAGAGAAACCGGTGAGAGAGAGAGAACGTTATCAGCTATTTCTGACGAGATATTACGCTTCCTCAGGCGTATTAGGGTCAAAGGTTCGATTCGTGAGCATATTCTATTGTACTCTACTCTGCAGCTATGCGTGAGATCCCTGTTCGTTCTATCCCCAGTGTCGCGGTGAAGTGATTACCGAGTATCATTTCCTCCGGCTGTAGAAACCCATTTTCTGCGTCAGTGGACCCCACCAAAGGACTGATTGAGTCTCAGAAAGGGGGGGCAGTGGTGGTGTTGTTTGGGGGGGGGGCACTCAAGCATAAGTTTGCTCTCCTTGTACCCGGGACAATTGGCCCAACGCGCCGGCAGAGCAACGAAAACCCCATGACGTCTGGGGGAGCGGGGCGCTTGAGTCAACACAGCATCCACCTCGCACGGCCTCCGTCTGGTCTAGACGGTTGAAAAATTTTTTTACCATCAACAGGCTCAAACCTGTTGGGAAAAAGCTGAGCTGTGGGCAAAAAGCCAGATGATTATAACAGAAAATCTTTCCTGTTTGTTCCTGGCTAAACAATGAAACCTAATGGGAACTAAATGAAAGGTCAAAGGACCAACAAAGACATTAGGATTCAACCTCTGGGGAATATAAAATACCCGTGCAAAATTTCATGAGTCATGCCTGTAACACGGTTAAAAAATATTTCAGAATAATCGTTCGAGGTTGATGTCAAATCAGCTAAGTGTCAGTTTATCTCTTTTTCGGGTCTTTGTTGTGGTGGTTGTTGTGTGTAATTTTGTTGTTTTTTTTAGCCTTCATTTCTGCCTCATCTGCTCATCAATTGGCCTGAGAATCGCTCATGCGTGGCATCAATGATTGGTAAGGATAGGGGCGGAGGAGCTGGTGGTGGTGGTGGAGGAGGAGAGAGGAGGAGGCGGAGGAGGAAGGAGGGAAAGATCTGCTGCTCACTGTGTAACGAGATTCCCAGCTAATCAGTGACTTTCCTGGCTTATCTCTGCCATCAGGACACTCGGGAGGCCGAGTAACTCAGGACGAGCTGATGTCATGCTGAGATGGATGAAAGAGGGGGAGGTGTGTGTGTTTGTTTGTGTGTGTGCGTGGAGGGTAGTGTTCACCGCAGAGTTTGTGTATGCTAGCCAGAGACTGGTTTGAGTGTGTCAGTGATCATGTGGGTGTGTGTGTGGTTGTGTGCGTGGTTGTGTGTGTATGTTTGTTGTTGTGTCTGTGTGTATTCGTTGTCCTCAGAGATCCACGGATGAAGTTAAGTCACATGAGGTTTGACTAACTGTGCCCGTGGACGATGATGTAACACAGGCAGGACTGGCAAAAAGTATGTGAGTCAGTGTGTGTGTGTGTGTGTATGGTCCAGTGTGTGTGTACAGTCCTGTATGTTTGTGTGTTTGCGTGTATGTGTGCTCACAAATGTAAATATGCCTGTGGTCTCATGTGTATCAATTATACACACACACACACACACACACACACACACACACACACACATATACACATACAAACAGGGATGCATACACATACTGTAAGTCTACTAGACACATAGTGTATAGTATGTAGTGTGCGTGTGTGTGTTAGCAATGCTTGCCACTGAATAATAAGGTAAAATGGTGGCCAAGAGTTAAATTTAAAACATTCTTACCACTAGTTTTATGTTTTATTTACCCCTTTTTGCTTGTTTGTTTGTTTGGTTTGTTTTATTTTTGGAACCTGCAAAAGGATGCCCACACATTCCCATCGCTGTTTTTCACACTGTACCGTTTATGTACAAGTGTGGAAAAAAGGGCCGCGATGCGCCGGCGAAGGCAGGGAAGGCGAAGAAACCCGCTGGCCGGCAAACGTGCACGTAGGCAACGCCGGTTCCCACGTGTTCACAAAACGCCGACCTAGCCAAAGCTTTACGAGGAAGGGAATGAATTCAACATACTCGTTAAAACCCCTAGAATAGAGACGTCGGGCTTTGGTGAGTAATACTGAACGTAAACTTCTCTTTGTTTAAAGGAAAACCCCGCAGGCAGTTTTGAGTACAGAGCTAGAGCCAGGAGCTGATTATCCTAGCTTAGCATTAAGACTAGAAAGTGGGGGAAACAGCTAGTCGGGCTTTCTTAAAATGCCGAATCTAAATTTTTCAGGATTTAACATATTGTAATTTGTCAATTTAAATCTGTACACAAACAAAAATTAAGAAGGCAATAAAGAAATAATCTTAATCTTGGGACCAAATCGTTTCCATAACTTTTTTTTGGTGTGTATCTGCACATTTTATCAGACACTGTCCGCTGTGGTTCGTGGTATTTGTGCTTTTCGTTTGGATTATTTCAGGCACTGGGCTCTGTATTAGGTCCATTCGGTACGTTGAATGGTACCGACAAACTCAGAAGTGGAAGATATGACAAGAAAAAGGGGAAAAAGAAAACCGTTACCTGCCTCGAATCATTCATCTCTTTGGAAAGACTTGAAAACGGATCTGCTTTCAGAGAGACAGTCAAGGCGAGTATAAAAGCAGGGAGACAGGCAGGCCGATAGACGGGCAAAGCAGGGAGACAGGCAACATTTCCCTGATTGCCACATGAGGTGTCCCTTACACTGCCCCACTCTGCACTCGGTGGAAAAATGATCTCACCCCTTCAAACACCACTGACTTCATCCCCTGATGCTGGGCCGAGAGAGGGAGAGAGAGAGAGAGATGGAGAGAGAGAGAGTGAGAGAGAGAGAGAGAGAGAGAGGGCCGATACCAGTGCAGCTTCACCTGACCAGAGCAAATAAAGCACAACACGAGAAGGGAGCGGTCACTTAGCGCTGCCCGGGCCCCGTCATGTCATGATGCATGTTGCTATACTCTCAAAACACGGGGGGGCATGTTACACGAGACTGCTCACGTCCTGTTCACATTTCTCTAACGTCCAAACCAGGAAACGCTGCTGAAGAGCTGTTTTCCCACTTGGGTCCCACTTTCTGAGTTCTTGGCCGTCGTATCTCTATTGGCTGCGATAGCACTGCATTCGCCGATCTAATCGCTAAAGATCTGAGAGTAAAACAACACGGGGGGGCGAGAGATCCGATGGGGCAAGAAACACGAGCGTTCAGATGATCAGAGACGCTGGAAAACAAGCAGTTCAGCTGGATACGGCCACTTTACTTGGAGTCAAAATGATCCTTCGCTGCGCCGGAGAACCGCCCAAACACAGCTACACCGAATACAAAAGGTTAAAACTGTAGTAGAGAGCTGGTCCGCAAAGTATCACAGATGTTCTCAATGAAATCTAGATTAATTTGACCCTTTTCTTTCCTCTTCTTTCTTTTTTATTTATCTTTATAAACCAGCCCGACTGTGTGATTGCTTGTGCGTAATCATCTCAGTAATCACGTCAGCGTGTGCTGACAAATGGCCTCTTACCTAGGTTTCCTGATCAGATTCGCACACGTCATTCAGAGCGTCTGTGCCAAGGACAAACTGTTTAACTACTCCTGAAGTGTGTCATATTAGAAGACCCAGTGTTCTTTGTTTAGATCAAGTTAGCAGCCCCCCCCCCCCCCCATCAGGGCTCAGGGCTGTCACACAGTGAAATTGACAAGTGCTTGAGGGCTTCTGCTTGGAATTTTTGGGCCTTTGTGCATGATTCATAGATTTATTGTGTTCCAAAGTTAAAAACAGGCATGACGGGGAAAGTCCAAAGTCGTGCATAAGAAAGGTCTGTGAATGTTTATTTTTACAAGGGGTTATTTTGAGTTGGCACCGATGTGAGAGTTGACTGTCAACTTTCAAAGCTATCGAATGTGTTTCATTAAATTAACTAAAGTAGTGGTTTCTACACTGTCAGATTGAAATTCAGACTGGTTTTCTTTTTTTTAATTTTTTTTTGTTTGTTTCATTGGCTTTACTCCAAGCTCCAGTGATGAGACTTTCAGAAGAACAAAAAGCTCCGTGCACAGTACGTGCTCGTATCAAGATACCAGCCCCTACTCAAAAGCAACCCGCAATTACCACGAATGCAGCACTAATATCGCTGGGAAGCGTCCAGCGTCCGTCAAAGGACACCATTCATTAGGGACGCATCGCAGGAGCCCGCTGCCATTTCCAACCCCAAGGACGCAGCTTTATGGTAATAGCCCTTAAAACGTGTCCCCGCTGCCGCTGAACCGCCAGTCGCCCACGTTACGGGGCGTGTGCCTCCGTTGAGGGCGGCCGTGCACATTCCTGGGTCGGTGTGGAGCCGGATGGCACTGGGGTGGCGTGGTGGTCGGTCTCGCGGACGAGCGCCCGCCATTTTGAGCATGGAGGGAATTAGCTGGTTCTTACAGGTGCAAAAGGTCACCTTTTATCTTTTGATTTGCAGTCATCATTGTGTGTGTGTGTGTGTGTGTGTGTGTGTGTGTGTGTGTGTGTGTGTGTGTGTGTGTAAATGGAAAAGGGTACTTCTGTTTAATGATGACAGAGTCATAAAATTATATATGGGGCATGCAAGTTGACCATGGTTTACATTTTGCGCCATGACAGTCTCTGCCAACTTTAAATCCATTTAATAGACACTGTATTGGTTTTCATTGTCTCTAAATTTAACCAATATGTGAATTACAAGTGTTTCAATGAGCACGTCCAATAGTGGAAACATCAGGAGCAACAAACGCAACGAGGCAGTTGTAAATAGAACCAGTAGAATTCACTGCATAGCGGTGCTTCAATGCCACAATGCCACAATGCCTGCTTTTCAGGGAGGCCACCATCAGACAGCTGGCAAGTCCTTCACTGGGGTCCAGACTTGAATATATCTCGTCAACTACTGGATGGACTGACGTGAGGGTTCTCTATACGTTCATGATTTCCAGAGTATGAATCCTAAAGACCTGATCATCCTATTATATATTTTTTCCCCACCTCCAGCCCATTGGCATTCCTGGCTTTGAGAGAAACTTCTCAGCAGTCATTGGCTTGAGCACCTCGGAATTTGGTGCTGATATTTAACCCCCCCCCCCCCCCCCCCCGAATCCTAATGATTTTTCCATCACTTTTTTCTAGTGCCAACAGAAGGTAAAAATTTCCAATTATCCAATGGAATTTCTTGATATTTAACAGATGCACTGGCGCAAAGTTTGGTACAGGCCGTCACGGTTCCTGCTTGACAATCCCATTGACTTTTCCTTTGGCACCACCTTGAGGTCGACATGCCCGGCTCAAGGAGAAAGGTCTTGGCAACTATTGGAGACAACAAATTGTAATAATTCAAGTCGTCCCCCTGATTTTTAATCCAAACATGTCAAATGTGTCAAATACTTTTTTGGCCTAATATCAACCCAACTGATTGAGTTTTAGATAATGTTTAGTGCTTATTTTTATTTCAGCATGCTAACATGCTAAGCTATGATAAGCATTATACCTGCTAGGCACAGCATACACCCTTAATGTTTCTGTATCTACTTCACAACTGCCAAGGATCCAAAAACTAACTTTGCGCCCCGACTTTTAATCCTCTTACAATTTGGTTTTCTTTACGATGAGCTTTACAGCCTCACAGAGTTTCTCTACAGTGGCTTAAGAGGCTTTTTCTTTTTTCTAGTTCTATTGGAGGATCACAGACATCTGCAAAAAATTACTTGTCAATGGCAAAAAGAAACAGTAAATCCAGAAAACAGTTTGCAACACACAACAGGACAGCAGCAGGTACTAAGAGGGATCATATGGAAACCTTCAGAACAGTCTGTTAAAGTAAGTTCTTCTATAACTGTCAAACCTTGTTAGATTCACCAACTCCCATGGTGGGACATCTGCGGTCAAGCTGAGTGACCTTGCGTTATCAGGTCTCCTAGTACCGGATAAACCCAGGCTAAACACAGCCGCCCACTAGATCGGGCCTCCAAACAGACTTTTGTGTGTTGTTTTGGTGGAAAGATCTGGAGGCATTGTTTACACCACAGAGTTTACAA
Organism: Istiophorus platypterus; assembly: GCA_016859345.1. NCBI lineage: Eukaryota > Metazoa > Chordata > Actinopteri > Istiophoriformes > Istiophoridae > Istiophorus > Istiophorus platypterus. The sequence goes on from CM029119.1 coordinate 16,929,774, forward strand.
GGATTGAGAGTCATTACAAGCAGGAATCCAACAAAATTAGACGGGCTCCCTCGTGAAAACAGAGCAATACGGGATTGCAAAACCATGAAAACCCATGGAGATGCAGGGCAGAGCTCAGGGAAAGGCCGAAATAACTCACTATTAATCCGGTTTTTGTTTGACTTTCAACTCAAAACTGAGCGTCCCATTATGTTAAATTTATAATATACATCGTCATTGTCGGTATGCCAAACAGCCCAAACATCGATATGTCCTGCCTTTGATTCAAAAGAGGCAGTTTTTGATGCGGGGCCAGCCTTGCCCCCGGGGCCCGGCCCCGCTGGTTTTCCCTATGGATAGATAAACCAGCTGCATCACTAAAAATGACATAACAAGGGATTTTTTTTCCCCTCCAAAATTAGCATGGAAATGAAGTGGAAAAATGGGATATAAATGGAAATGTGGGTGAAGAGGGGGCCCGTGGCAACAATAGACGGGGTTTGCACAAAAAGCGGCGCTATGTGGGCCGCGAACGAGAGAGGGAGCGAGGCAGGGAGGCATCAACAAGGCTCTTCTGTGTCTCCTCGGAGAGACTCTGCTTTTGGAACAAAACAACGTCTCCCACGACACCCTTTGGTCTCCGCCATGTGCCTGTGGCCAGTGACGGAGGGGGGCCGGGGTTTTCATGCGGCGAACGTGTGAACACACATGGATGTGAATGCACGGTTATTCCATGCCACCTCCGTTTGGACGCGTGGTTTGACGCCACGGCAATTGTTCCGCTCTCAATATAAATTAAAGGTTGTTTTTTTTTTTTTTATTTGAGGAAACGAATCCCTCGATCATCTAAAGGATAAGGACGGGTGATATTCGATTTTCATGTTACTCTCAACATATCCCATTTAAAGACTGAAATAATGAATAAATCCTACCAACAAGTGTTATCGGTTTATCCAAAGCCTGATTTAACTTATTCCTCTGTGCTGAAAACCGCCATCGTTGTCCAAAAGCTACTAAAACCAAACTACAATTTACACCCAGATATGTTCCTAGATTAAAATTAACACATCCACCGAGGCTCAATTTCAGTCATTCCCATACAAACTGTCCCGCTGCCTTAAACACTCAGCAATGCACCAAATATTTATTAAGATGCAGCTGAAAAAACTTCCCTGACAAAAGCGCTATTTCCTCCTGTTTTGGTAACACTTGGTAAAACCTACAGCGCCCAGCTGTTTTTTGGGAAATCGTTGAACCTCTTTTTTTTTTTTTTTTTTCTAAATAAAACTACATTTTTCACATGTTTTAAATGTTTCCATCTTCCAACACAGACAGACTGACACATTGTTAGTTTTGGTCTTTTCATGGAATTTGATAACAGCCTCATTTTTTGACAGTTGAACTACTTTTTTTTTTTTTTTTAAAGCAACTAACATGCCTCCAATCCAATTCAATCGTATATACACCTTTGATGATGAAGAACAGGAGAAAGAGACTAAGACTGAGATAATAGACCAAATTGTGAATACAAAGAAATGCAAGTGATATAAAATGTTAAAACAGTTAAAGGACAATTGCATAGACCGTTGATTTTACCTGTCGCAAACTGTTAAAATGGGTGTTTTTGCAGCATGTGTGTGTGAGTGTCTGTGTCTGCGTGGGGGAGAGTTTAGAGTCAGCTTTGTATTTGGACTGGCAGCTCAGCTGGGCCGGTGCAGCTGCATGGCAGCCACTTCTCCACAGGGCCGCCAGTCAAAAACACCCCTATAAATGCTATTATGCTCACCTGATTGATCTTTCACAGGCCCAGGGCAGCCCAGACGGGCCGACTGTGGAAGGGGAACGGCGAGGAATGGTAGGCGAGGAAGACAAGCGAGCCAGTGTCTGCGGCAGGGGGAGGTTGGGCCGCAGGTGGCTAGGAGGCACGCTCGGGTTGGCTCGCTGGCCCCCGTCAGATGCCAACGGTGACATTTCCTGACTATGGCTATACACAGGCAGGCATCCCGGCAACGGTGCAGTGCCCTGCGGGGAATGAAGAACAGGCCTCGGGCGGATGTTGCAGTGCACACGGGCAAAGGGGAGGGCGAGATGTATGGGGGCACACGAACGTGGACGCATGCATTAAACATGAAACACGCGCACACACACACACACACTCGCTCATAAACGCGCCAATAAAGCTCCCTTTCTGTCCCATTCTCTTTCTTCCCGCACGCACACACGCACCTCCATTGAAGCTCATCTGTTGCCGAGGTGGAGGTGGTGGTGGTGGTGGTGGTGAACTGGGGGTGGGGGGGGGGGGGGGTTGCTGACTGAACATTGCTGCTAGGAATTCCACAGGGGGGGTGCACAGACGGGAAATCAACCGGCGCGTCTCTGGGGTCTTTTCCTTTTGCATGTTCAAAAGTCATGTGACAAACATAGCTGGCTCTAATTTGTCAGTAGTTATTTTGAGGTATGTATTGTTTTTCTGCCAAAATAAACCCCTGGACATCCTTTGGAATTCGTGCAGGCAGGACACAAGGAAGCCTTGGGTGGGTGGGTGGGCGGTTGGGTGGTCCAGATTTGGCAGCGTGGAATATTAAGGATGTGAGATGCATCAGGGAATTTATGAGAAGCTGACATTATTTTTGGTCACTCTTTGGGAGAGAAACTGGAAAAAAAAAAAAAAAAGTTCGGTCCTGTGGGCGTCGGACACGCACGCAAGTTACAAGGGCATGTCAAACAATCACACGAGCGACGCACACAGGGCCTGCCCTGCGCCTCGCACAATGACTGTTTGAACTGGGAATCATTTTCCAGTTGGCATGGCACGTGAGAGAGGCCGCTCCTTCCTCTTGACGCTCGTCCCACAGTCCAAACAAACCGGGCCCCCTGTCGGCCGCCAGCCTGGGGGTAAAGTCCTGTTTGAGTTCATGCCGCAGTGATGCCCCACATTCGCGGTGAGGGCGAACGTCGTTTGCGTCCGCCGACTGTCACGTGACGGTTTCTGGTTTTGTATTTTTTTATTTTGTGTTTTTCAGTATTGTGAAAGTTAAAGCGTAAACGAAATGTTAGAACTTGTGTTTAAAATTAAAGCTGCTCCACTTGGTATTTTTGTATTAAGAATGGATAACATGGTTGCTCACTTGTGAAAATGAAACCCATAGTCACAAATCCACAGATAATTATCCCCCATCTGCGAAGACCCCCCCCCTTGGCTATTAGAAGTGGTTAAGCGTCTCTCAGCTCACTGTTTTGGTTGAGTCTGGCTGCTCTCATCAGTCTTGATGTAACTAACTGCAGATCTGCCGGGGAACAAAACAGAGCTAAAAGCCAGAAATATGCCCCCCCGAGTGGATGATAATGTTGCTCTGTGTCTGCTGGGTCTGTTTAAAAGGTGATCATATGACTATGTTGAGTTTACAGCTTCTGCCTCACAAGCGGCCATAAAAATCAGTTATTGCGAGTTTAAATAACTTTCTTAATAATTACTCTTTTCAGTCTATGATCACTTTATCAATATAATATATATCTCAGCAGTTTTTATAGAGTGAACATTTTATCGATTTAAAGCACAGAAATAATGCATTTCTCAAATCACAGCCAGTTGATTGAATACACCAGAAAGACTGAACAAGAAACGAATAAATAAACATTACGTCTTCTTGTGGGGAAGGGATTTATATGTTGGCACACGTGGGCTGGACCCACATGGTCTGGTTTTGGTTTTGGCATCGCCTGGCAAAGCAGAGCGATGCTTGTTGTGGGAATCCATTACACTCTCAGCAGGGCTGCGGCTGCTGCACGCACACTGAGGACCGCAGCGAGGCAAAGGACGGGCGAGCTTGTGAAACGAAGCCGAGAGGCGGCGGGCGGCGGGCAGCGGGCGGCAGGCGGCAGGCATCGGCGCGGCCGCAGATAAACTCACGTGTAAACTGTTTTTGATTAAGAAACAGGGATGGCTTTAAATTCAATTCATCCCAGAGAGAGCAGGGTCAGACTGGCCGTCGGAGCAGAATCGTAAAATCAAAAAAGTTTTCGTGAGCATGTATTTTTTTGTTTGTTCACGATGCATATCGTCAAATTATAAAGCGGAATAGACATTTTACTTGCTGGAGTCACGTCATGTGCCGATAAAGCTCAAGTGCTTTGATCGAAAGCCCCAGAAAGATGACTGAACGGACCTTAAAGTGACCTTGTTTTGTCAATTGGTCACTAAGTGTTTATTTTCTTTTGACTTTCCTGAGCATGCAGCAAAAATTTGGCTTCCATTGTGCCAAGGTCAGATCATAATTGATTGATGAATTAATAAATAAACAAGGTAATTTTTTAATAAACTTAATGCTCTGTCAGCCTAGAGTAAAGAAAAACAAACTCCTGGGTGCAATTGGCTGTTGTGATCACGCATCATGCTTCCAGTAAAGTCCAACGTGTGATGTCCTTGCTTTTATCGAAGATCTTCGTGGGTTTATCAGTCACCATCAGCCTTATCTGGAGCAAGTGAGGGGTGGGGGGAGGAAGGGAGGGAGGGAGGAAGGGAGGAAGGGAGGAAGGGAGGAAGGGAGGCGAAGCTCCTGAGACAGAGGAAGAGAGGAAAGACGGAGAGGTGTTGTCGACGAGCCTTTCGCAAAACACCCCCCACCCCCCACAGACGCCTGAGCCCTTAGCTCTTTCTGCCCCCACCACCACCACCACTCTGTCTTGCTTCTGTTTTCCTTTTTCATTCGTTCGTTTCATTCATTTTCCTTGTAAATTCCTCTTCCCTGTTTTGTCTCCTCCGCCTTTGTTCCTACATGTTCCCTGGAAAGTATCTCGCCCCTTGCAGGAGGATTTCCTCCATTTCTCCTCACCCGCTCTGTCCGTCCATAACTGGAACAGCCCAGGCCGTAATAACGTTTCGCCCATCCATCAAGCACAGCCTGCTTTGATCAATAAGCACTTTGACTCCACTCCGCGGTGCAGCGCCGAACTTAAAATGTCTCCTCTCTGTCTCTGTCAGTACTTATCTCCCTGCTGACGAAGCCATATTAGACTCAGGAGTGGATGACTATTACAATAGATTTCAAAATGCATTTCAGTACTGTGCTGTGTGTGTGTGTGTGTGTGTGTGTTTGTGCTGTATATGAAACACATGGACTGTGATCTATGGCCGTTGTTCGCCTTATTTTACTATTTCAAATCGCCCTGGAGGATCTAAGGAGTTTGTAGCTACACCAGTGCATCGTCGCGTAGGTACTTAACGGGGGCTCTTTTTGTGCCCCCCCCCCTTTTTCATTTAAAGATCCCAACCGCATGTGAATTAAAAACACATGTGCTTCTCAAACACGTGCCGCGCTTCGAGAACCGACTCCTCTACCGTTGTTGTTGCACCGTCCGAGATCACATGTGACAGTTTCAGACGGGGAAAGAAGAAAATGAAAAATAGAAAAAAATAAAAACCAAATTCTGGCCGGACCTGCGGGTGAAAAGCGACAATGGGCCAAGGAGACGGGGGTTTTCCACACCAGAACCTTTTTTTTTCTTGCGAGCGCATCAATATTTTTTTTTCACATGTGCGAAGTTAATTTTGTGTTGAGAAGGTCGGGTGGGGGTGAAGGGTGGGGGCGGGGTGATTTGCAAGAAGAAGAAGAAGAAGAAGAAAAAAAAAATTCAGATGGAAAATTGTGAATTTTGTGTCCGAAAAAGCTGCAGCTGTCACATGTGGGATATCACATGCAACTTTTTTTTGGGGGGGGATTTGCCAATATGTGGTAATAACATAACCACGCTGACACATGCTATAATATATGGGACAAAATTAAGAAGCGGAAATGAAATACAAGGGAATGTAACCATCAGCAGAAACCTTTTCAGTTTTCCATTTCACACCAGGCAAAGCGCAGCAAAACCCAATCGCTCTTTCCTTTTTTTTGTTAAAAAAAACTGCATGGGTGTGAAGCAGGCTAAGAGAAGAATCTACACGATCACACCTAAACACGACGAAAAGAGAACGACGGCCTGAGTGGGATTTCAGATTGTTCGGATTTCGGTGGGTTTGGCTTCGCAGCATTCGCTCTACAGATGAATGTACATGCTGACATCCTGCAGATGTTCAGCAGGTGGGATGTTTACCGCGCTCGCCACCTAAATTTGGCGCGTTAGCCTGCTAACATTCGCTAATGAGCACTAAACCTTAGGCAAAAACTCTTTCGGTTTACTCTCCGGTTCCGTCCGGTTCAGTCGGGTCTGTCTGAGCGCAGGTTGTGGCCTCAGGGTGGAGTTCGACACGACCCATTTGAAGGGTTCTTCAGGGGTCTGAAGGAGTGAAACTATCCAGTCATCAACAAAGAAAAGAAATTTAAATGTGTGTCCTATTTTTTTCCCCATCCTTTTTGCCTGAAACCCTCCCGTGACCCCTTTTAGGTCCACCGTGGGACCCAGTCAGGGGCTGCCGAAACCCCGGTTCGGGAACCAGCGTTTTGGCCACGTGCACTTGCAGCGGAGTTCATCTGGTGCCTCGAATTTAATAAAACCACCACTAAACAACTATGGTGATCCACCTCTGTCATATCCTGGAGCCACAGAGCAGGGCTGATGTCATATTTATGGCCTGTTGTGTGCATCTAAATGTTCATCTAAATATCATTGAGCAGGAAATAACCATGTGCAGCATCACCTGTTATGGAGATTGGATTAAATAGAAAGAGGGTAGATAGATAGAGAGAGAGGGGGGGGAAGAAGAGGAGGAGGAAGAGGAGGAGGGCACACATGCTCTGAAGTTGCTTAATGTCTCTGAATGTCAGTCGCTGATGAAACCGAACCCTGATCCCATCGTGACCCTGCTTCCTGTCTCCAGGAAGAGAACAGTGCTCGCGGCCTCGGCCGGGCGGCTTGATACGCGTCCCGGCGTCCGGTCGCCGTCGAGCCCACGGCTCCAGGAGGAACCGTGAACCCTGCGGCTCGCTTCTTGCTTTTGTTTGTTTTTTAAGCTGTGTGGCACAAGAATGTGACAACGCATATTCCTGAGGAGATTTACGGCAGCTGGTGGTGGTGGGGGCGGGGGGGGGGGCGGGGGCGGCTGCACCGGTGGTGGTGGTGGTGGTGGGGGGGGGGTCCTGCACCGGTGGTGGTGCCACTTTTTCCTGCCTGCCTGCCTGGCTGGGATCACTGCTTGTTCCTGTGTGTGTGTGTGTGGGGGGGCACCAGACATGAAGGAGGTAAACAAGAACCTCGGTTCTCTGAGTTTGTCCGGGCAGGCAGAGGAAAAAAAAAACATGTCAAGACTTTTGTGCCAGGGCAGGTTTTTATGAATGGAAGTTTTTTTCTCCTCCTCCTCCTTCTTTTTCTTCTTCTTCTTCTTCTTCTTCTTCTTCTTCCTCTTCTTCTAACTTTCCCTCTCTCTCTTTTTGTGAATGAAAAACAACTGGAAAATCCAGTATAAAAAAAAAAAAAAAAAAAAGCCCAACACTCTTCCCGGGAGGCGATTGGCTGCTTGGGGCTCAAGCCCCGCCCGCGGTTGCTAGGATCCCGGCTTCCCGACTTCTGATTGGCCGGCAGGGGGGTTGGGTGGGTGGGAACCGAGGCTTCATTCATAACTCGGTGTATTCATGCGGACAATGGCGAGAAATTCGAGCCCTTGAAAGAGGAAATCCACCAATCGCGGGCCTCATCTGGGGCCGAGCTAGAAAAAGCGAGTCTCCATAACCAACCCCCCCTCAAAAAAAATAAAAAAATAAATAATCACTTCTGCTACAGAAATGACAGCACAGCTGGCGCTTAAAACCCCCATATTCACAGAAACTCGGTAGAAACTCGCTCAATCAGCTTTGTCGTCGAATGAGGGTTTCTGGCGTTTTGGACTCTACTTAAAAAAAAAAAAAAAGAAAAAAAAAAAACAAAAAAAAAAAAAAAGAAAAAAAAAAGAAAACAACATCTGTTTCCCTTTCACAGCTTCAGCGCTGGAGCGTTTTCCGACAGAAAAAGAGGAGCCTGGCACAATCTGGGCAGACGTGGCAGCGAGCCCAGGACCCGGAGCCGCTCGGCTGGAGGACTCCGCTCCATCACGCTTAACGAGTCCCTCACATGTGCTCATGTATGAACACACATGTGTGTGTGTGTGTGTAGACTTGAAAAATGCGCACATAAACCAAACCAAACTGCAAAAACAACAACAACAACAACAACAACAACAAAAGTGGAGGAATAGGCCCCTGAGGTGCAAAACTCGCTTTACCTGAAACTTATAGGTGACGCGACGAGCTGTCCGTCACACGCGCGCGCGCACCAACGCACGCACGCACGCACGCACGGACACGCACACAAAAGGGATTTGTAAAGAGGGCAGCGGCCCGCTGGGTAATCACTTGCCATCACTTCCCCTCGGCATTTTTTTGTGAATGGAGCTCATTATGCATGCAGCCTCCACGCAGCTCCATTCACAAGCGAGCGCTCCCTCCCTCCCTCCCTCCCTCTCTCTCTCTCTCTCTCTCTCTCTCTCTCTCTGCAGGCTGCGTGGATCCCTCGGCTCGACTTCAGCCCTAAATGACCACAAACGGTTAACGGATGGATTATAAGATGGATGGATATTTGGACCAGCAAGTGCCTTACACTTTAGCAAATGTACGTATGGATTCGACTCTTCCGTCTCTGAACTCTCCCGTTCGCCCTTTTCTTTTTACGCGTGGGGTTTTTATATGTGTGTGTTTGTGTGTGTGTGTTTTAATGACTCTGCTACCGGGCTTTATCCGTCTCAGTCTCGCGTCTGCACGAGTTTTTTGTTTTTTTTTTTTGAAGCAGCTGTGTGTGTGTTTGTGTGTGTTCGTGTGCGTGTGTCCGATAGATCCTCAAAAAAAACACCATAAAAAATTCTCCTAAAGTAAAAGCGTAGAGAGAGAGAGAGAGAGAGAGAGAGAGAGAACTTGCGTTGAACGATGTTTTCTTCTGTGGGAGATTTCGGTTGAAGAGCGTGTGTGTTGTGTGTGTGTGTGTGTAGCGTAGTGTGGTGTGTATCTGTGTGTGTGTGTGTGTGTGTGTGTGTGTGTGTGTGTGTGCCAAATGGTCACTTTCCTCAGACGCCAACAGCGCGTTTGTTTTTTTTTTTCCCCCCAAGATTTTTTTTCCTCCACAACTGAGAAATGCGTTGTTTTCTGAGGAGAGAGCTTCACCTATAGCTGCAGTAGGCTCCCATTTGTAACCCATTATGAATCATTATCACTATCATACTTATTATTATCACTTAATTTTATTTCTTTCTGGTCAGATCTGTCCAAGTGGTAACGACTTCAGTATCACTTTAGTTATGTTTGTTTATTATTATCTATTTATTTAGTTATAATTTATTGTTGTACATGGCACATCTGTGTATGTGTTTGAAAAAAAAATGCCCCCCCCCCATTGGAACTTGTTTCTCACTTGTGCCCCCCCCTTGTCTTACATCTATGGGTTTTGCAGAAGTCGCAAGGAAATGGGCCCCTAAATAGACTGTTGATGGCAGCGAAAAGGAAATACATGGACACAGAATTACCCCCTCAGGAATCCGAAGGTAAGGTAGTAGAAGTTCAACGGCGTTTCTCGGCCTCTCGGCCTCTCCACATGACGCATGTTTACATCACGGTCTGGGACCCCCCCCCCAGGCTGTGTCAGTCTTGAGGCTTGTTTCTTTTTTCCTTTGTTGCCGTGTTTAAATATCGAGGGGGAGAAGACACATATTAGTGTGGCAGCGTCTCTGCTGAACTGTCATCCTGTCATTCCGCAGTGTACTGATTGTGTTTTCTTCTTCTTCTTCTTCTTCTTCATTTCTCTCTCTCTCTCTGTTCAGACCTCTTCCAGGATTTAAGCCAACTCCAAGAGACATGGCTCACAGAAGGTGAGACACGCCTGCAGGCTGATTTCTTTCTTTTTTTTAAAAAAAAAAAAAAATCTTTTCCAGTTTTCATTTGTGCTTTTCTGGGGTGCTGTTGACGATGATGGCCCCGTATGCGACGGCGGTGGAGGTGAACGCAGGAAGCTGCGAGATGGTGCTCCCACGCTTTGTGTCAGTCCAACAGAGTCACAACAAAAAGAAAGCCTCATTAATGCACTGTTATTGAAGTGCTGGTAAAAAAATCTTTCACCCTGGTGCGAAGAGAAAAACTGTGACGTCCGGGTTTAGCTGCTGTCTGGGTAGTTGTTGTGAAGCCCAAACTTTCTGACGCAACACGCATGCTCATAAACCATACAACACTGCAGGAGGAAAAAAAAAAGGAGGCCAGAGAGAACACAGACGGGACATTATTAGCTTTGAGCATGTCCTATTTTGGCCATGTTGGCATGTAGTGCGCTTGCCAGCCCGGGGGCCAATGCAAACAAACAGGCTATTTGGCTTGTGTCACTCAAAGGCACATAGCGATGAAATGAGGCCCGGTCTGAGGCAATTGTCAGCTTGTAGACTTAATAAGTACAATGATGACATGAGCCCTAATAGAGCAATTATGCTGTATGCCGAGAGGGGGGGGGGGGCAACAAAACAAGCCGTGAGTCATGTTGCCTGTTTTTGGTGCTAACCTGGAGCGAGGCAGCGGCTCTAAAACAAGGGTTGCACCAGGAGGTGTGAATTTTCCTGGTGCTGGCTGCTTTGATGCGCTTTGATGTGGAGGTTTAAAGGGAAAGCGCTGCTCATTTTTGACATTTATATTCCAACATGAACCACTTGAACCTGGTGAATCCCGGTTTAAAGCGCCCGCCCCCCTTCCCTTCCCCCCAGTCAAAAATGGGTTTTGCTTATTGTTGCTTGACTTGGGATGTTTTGGACCCTCAGGGTGCAGAAATGATACATGTCCGGAGTTGTGAGGCTGTTTTCACATTCATCGGCGGGAGAAGGGGAGTTTTCTCTGCGCTTACCTCAAATCTCACGCATGTAAAAGCTATTTTGTGACATCATGAGCAGTATGGGGGCCAGTTGTCGTCCAAGGTGCAACTTAGGCAACTGTGGTGCAGAAAGCTGAGGCCTCCGGTGAACATATGCAGGAGAGGACTTTTCAGTGTCTTGAAGTTAAACTTTTGAAATGAAAAACATCTGCATATTCATAGATTTCAGATTGTTCAGTTGGGGAGAAGGGGTACATGCATTTTGAAAATTTTTAACCCCGTAACTGTACTTTTTTTGGGAAAAAAATATGTGTGTGTGTGCATATATATATATATATATATATATGTGTGTGTGTGTCAGACAGTAATACTGTTCCAAGCAGAGTTCTACATGTCTGAAAGGGGCCACATGTTGGTACTTTTATCTTAGAATATTAAAAAGTTGACTAAGATTTTTAACAGAATGTAAAGAAATAGCTGGTTTTACGTCCATGTGTCATGCCGCAGAGATACCCACTGACGTTAGCATGCTAGCCAGCTCGTCACGGGCCGCCCCGCTGAGTATTACCACTCTGTACCTCAAGAGGCGGTAGTGAGTCAGTGTGGCGTGCAGTCTGCTCTCAGTACAACTTACAGAGGATGGATTTGTCGTAACTGCGAGTAGGTCTTACACCTGAGTTGCAGCTGTTTCTCTCTCAAGCCCAAGCCCAGCTACTAACTCTGCTGTAAAATATTGTGTACATTTCCTTATTCGTTACAAAAGGGGTGGACACACCCAGACTTTCGGGTACTATGCTGCCCCTTATTTGTTGGGAGTGTGTGGCCAGTTCTTTTCAAAGTTCCCTTTCAAACGTGTCTCGGGCAGAAATGTGTATTTCTTTGTAAACGTTACTATAATGATGTACATATGAAGTGTATGGGTAGTGCTCTGTTGCTGTGGCTACAGCTGAACTTCAAAATATTTGTAATCGTGAGAAATTGCTTGTGTCAACCTAAAACAGTGCGAAGAAGCGTTGGCGCTGAGTCATGCACAGAATACAGCAGATCAGCCAAAACAGGGAAGTGAGGCAGCTGCGACCATTTACACTGTGGAAGCGGCTGCACCTGTGTTAAGGTCCGGACTGGCGTTTAAACAGAACCCTGCCCCCTGACCGGCCACTGTTTATGCACGTCGGCCCTCTCACCTTTTCTCATGCGGCGACGAGAAAAACAAAACTCAAACAAACAAGCAAACAAACAAACAAAAAAAAAACAGCCCCGGCAAGTTCGCTTGACGCCGGCGTCTCACGCAGACAAAGACAAGAGCTAGAGCCAATAAATCCGCAACAATGGGCATCGCTTCAGGGCTGGAGCCCATTCGTATTCACGGATTCAGCAGTGAGGGCTGTACCTCGAAGAGTTAGTTTACACAAAACATAGGACATAGCACAGTTTTGGGTTGATATGCCCAGGCTGTGAGTTGTTTTTTTTTTTTTTGAGTTTCCTGTCTAGAAATGTTTCATTCCAGAAACAATGTCCCAGTGATTCTGAATATTCCACAGAATTCTGCTGTAATCAGTTTTCATCTGAGCTACTGTCTACCAGAGAAACAGCCCGTATAATAACAAATGACTGCGCCTTCTTTTGACAACTCGGAAGCATGGTGGTGCTGTTTGCTTCATTTAAAAAAGAAAAAGTCATTTTTCACAGCTACGAACGCCACAAGTTAAGTCCCATTCGCCTCCATTGTGTATTTGCGGCAGCAGAAATCAGACAGGCGGATGGATTATTTTGAGATTCCTGTGCAAATAAAATCAAAATATAGTTCAGAAATTAAAAAAAAAAAAAAAAAAGGTGGGGGTTATATAATTTGATGAACCAGCCCTTTGAAATGTTATTTACCGAATTTACCAACTGGTTGATAGGACATTGTTGACTCACAGCAAGTGAACACAGCAAAAAAAAAAAAAGAAAAAGGCAGGACAGAAAGGTGGAAGTGTAACTTTATCAAAGTGTTATTTAACCCTAAGTACTGGCTTGTATTCAGCTTCCCCAGCTAAGACCTCTCCTTTCCTGTTGCATTAATTAAAGACCTTATCATGACTGATTGCAGTTGTGAGGGATTCACCCAGATTGTAAAAGCAGGCTGGCTGGAGGGAATTTTTTTTTTTTGCCAAAGGAGAGCGGAAGCAAAAGAGAGAGAGAGAGAGAGAGAGAGAGAGAGAGAGAGAGAGAGGGTGAAGTGCTGAATGGCAAGAGTTCAGGAGCTTGTCACATCTTGTCTCATTTTGGCCTTTAGGTTTATATGACTGGGGCTGCTTGGCTCCTCCCAGGATCTCCCACCGAGAGAGAGAGAGAGAGAGAGAGAGAGAGAGAGAGAGAGAGAGAGAGAGAGAGAGAGTCATTCAAGGTGCCTGGAAGCATCGGGGAGAACAGGCGCCTGTGCTCATATAAACACACTCCTGCTGACTTGTATCCCCCTGAGAGAGAGGAAACAAATCAGATACACATGCGAGCTGCAGGAGAGTGTGCAGAAACACACACACAAACACAAGCACACACTGCACACGTGATGTGTCTGACGGTCATCGTCCATGTCTCATAAATCCATGTTCCTTTTTCTTTTACGAGGTCCAGCATGTTCCATTTCAGAAATGTTGAAACTAGTGGAAGTGATTGATTGTGGGATCTGTGCAAATAAATACCGGCCCCTGCTCTGTCTCAGTTTAAGTTTTAAACGACTAAAAGCTTGCTCATGTTAAGGGGCTAATATTATTATGGGCCAAAAGATGTGCCACAGGATGTGGTGTTATATAAGAAAATCGATGGAGTGTTATCTAGGCATCATGCTGTCATCCGGCTTTGGGCATTTCTTGTTTCTCGGTCTGATGCCTGCCCTTCCCTGCTCTGACTTTTGATTTTTTTTTATGTTTTGTTTTATGTTTTGTGTGTCGCGGTCTGGAAAACCTCGGTGGCGGACGAGCCGAGAGGGTAGAGGCCAAGGGGGGTTGGATGCCGGGTGAGAAATTTGGCCCTGGGGTTCAGTGCAGAGTCGCAGAGTCGTGTTTGATTGACATGGTCAAAAATACAGAGATAATCCTAAGGGGATGTTTAAAAAGGGTTTTATTTTTTTTGTGTGTGTGAGCGAATGGTGCTTACGTACCAGCAATGTGGTGCCATTTTGTTTTGTAGCCCATTACGCCCCTGATCGGTTTCATGATATTTAATGATAACCATCAACTTTTCCCTTCCCGTTAACTTGCACCATGACGCAAGTGTGACTCCCGAGCAATGGAAACCCTTTTTTTTTTAAACTTCCGAAAAACCTGCAGAGCTGGAGCGATGCCAGACTGAAAGGGGTTTTTTTTGTTTGTTTTTTGGTTTTTTCTGAGCCCGGGTTCTGCTCGGCGTTTAAGGCCATTAATCCGAGGTGAGAGCAGCACTATGGCGAATCACCCACATGCGCACACACACACACATCCCCCGCCTCACCCCTGGTAGAGTGTTGGCAGTCAAATGATTTGGGCTTTTCTAACCCCATTTTTGTGTGACTCCAAAGTCCAAAAGCTCCAAAAGGACAGTTGTGAATGGGTTCGGATTCCTAAAAAAAACAAGGCAGTACAATGGTGTCTGTCTAGCTCTGCTGCACCTGGGCCCGGCGTCGCCGACTCTGCTTTGTCAGTCGGATCCTAGATGAGTTTCATTATGAGAGAGAGAGAGAGAGAGAGAGAGAGTGCCTAATCAGGGCAGCTGGAATTCTACACCACTGCAAGTAATTATGGATCGAATCAAGATATCACACAACCACACACACACACACACAACCACACACACATTATATCAGCGTATCGACTCTACTATATTTGCGCACCGGTGTAAACTGGCCGTGTATGAAGCCTGAGGCTCGGACTTTTGAGCGTCAGAGACTTTACCGATATAAAACCAGCTTCTACACCTCGGCAGGGAAAGTCGTGTCATCAGATCATCGCTCCCCGATTATAACTGCAGAAGACACATCAATTCACAGCTGATAGAGGCCGTTTGACAAAGAGCGTTTCAATCTTAAGTTTCTTCTGCCCCCCCCCCAACTGCTTTTAGTCCCGCTTCCTCATCCTCCATCCGCTCCTGGTTTGACTGTAAGAGTGATTCCTCACCTATGCGGCGGACGAAACCCAGACCACTTTTAGTCCCCGACGTTTTCTGTGACAGGGTTCGCTCGCTCGTCACTGCCACTTGATAGATTTCCCCACTTGTTTGGCCAGAACGGCCTGTTTGGGCTGTCTGGATTTCAGTGGAAAGAGAAACTGGGGCAGCAGCTAGTGGTGCAGACATGGAAAGCAGGTAAATGTCTCAAATAGGGTCTATAAATTGACATAAGGGGCGGGTGAAGCTACTTTACCAATCCTCAATTTGCTCATTCACACTGAAGCTACAGTCAGTGGCTTGACTCTCATGAGTCAAAGGTCTGCAGGACAGAGGAAATGTTAAAACTGCACAAGAACCGGGTTGGGGGGTTAACGTGTGCGACGCCGTCCAGGGGGCTCCGTGTCCTCATGTTTCTGATCCACGGAGGAGCACAAAGCGTTGGCCAGCCACAAGAATAAAAAAATAAAAAAATAAGATAAAAAAAGCCAGGGTCGCCCTTCGAGGAAGCCTGGCCAGGCTCTGACTCAGATTTCAAGGAAGAGAAAGAGACAGTAGGAGGGGAGGGAAGGAGAGATGGATAAAGGTCAGATTTTGTCCAAATAAATGTTAAAAATGATGCCTTGCTCATTCATTTTTTTATGTCTTCTAATTCCAGCTCAGGTTCCTGACAGTGACGAGCAGTTTGTTCCTGATTTCCATTCTGAGAACTGTGAGTACTTCTGATTTCTGTTATGTCAATGCTTGTGTGTCCACTTCACTGAGTGATTTAAACATGCACCAAAAAAGAAAAAAAAAAATCAGATTTCCTTCCATACTGTACATTGCACAGATCCGTTTTTTTTTCTTTCAATTTAGTCAGATATTGATCCTTGTAGCATAGAGGAGCTGTGCATGGACAGTCTCAACCATGTTTCAGACTCGGGTCGGTCGTTCCCTGCTCGTGCAAGTCCAGCCAAAGTATGCATGTCATGAAAAAGCGAGGTTGACACCAGCGGCCAGATTTGGGCCCGTGGAACCGCCGGGGGGTTCGGGGGGGTGGCTGGGAGCTTACGTGAGGATACTGTAACTCGCTGATGTTACAGTAATCTCCCTGGCAGACAAAGCTGCGCAGAAACAGAAGGCCTAATGAGCCAGTCATGACACGAATTTGGATGCCGGCGTTATGTGCTGCTGTCATCCATTTGCATGCCCCTGAAAAGCTGAATGGGTACGGCCCAGGAGGAAACCGGTGCCAAATTATTCGGGGGCCCAGGTACAAAGTCGGTCCCCTTTTGTGACCATCGGAAGGTGCAAAAAAATAAAAATAAAAAAGGGAAAGCGAATACCTGGGCTGCACAACTGAGCAGCTATTTGAATGAGTTTCCCCCCTTTTTTACATTTTTTTGTTGTGTGTCTTTAACAATGGCAGTTGGGATCCGGGTGGGCGTGTGTTCTACACACGCTCTACACACAGTTTCTTCTTCTTCTTCCACTTCCCGTCCCATTCAACGCACTTCGCCGGCTTCTCTGTCATTTAGCAATGAAGCTGACGGGGGCAGGCGACTTGAAGAGAACTTTTTCATCTTGAAGAGAACAATTTCATCTTGAAAGTAAAACCGACAGCTCCTGGCCCCAGTCAAAGGCACTTCCTCTCATTGAAAACCATGTGCCTTTTGTGTGTAAACATCATGTGACTGAACAGGCTCGAAATCACAGCCCCCCCCCCTCGTGTGACACATGCCCTGCACAACATTGTCGCAGTCTGTTCGGCCCAACAATGCCGAGGAGGAAGTGCAGATGAACCCCCCCTGGGGGGGGGGGGGACGCAGAGGTCATATCTACTTAACCCCCCTGGCCTGTTGGCCAGTCACTTGTCAGTGTCTCTGCTAACGGGGTGACCCGGGTATGATTTGCAGGGTCACGGGGGCAGGGGGGGGCTCGGCTTGACGGGCAGCTCGCTTGTGCACGGTGGAGACGGACAGTGTCCCTGCTGGTCACAGCCAGTGGCAGCAGAGCGTCTCTCTTCGGAAAACCGGAGCTGACAGGCCGACTATAAATATATCCACCGTTTGTGGTCTATTAAAAGCAAACAAAAGGGCTTATCTTTCCCCCTTACTGAACTGAGAGGAATTCACTTTGTCTGGCGTGCTTAGCAAAAACAGGTGAGTCACCTGTTTTTGAAACTCTAGCGCATTATAAAAAAAAAAAAAAAACCTAAAGCAAAGCCCTAAGCCCAGGTGACCGTGATATAATTGAGGCTTGCATTGAAAACGGCGCCCTGGTAAAATTAAACATTGTTGTTTACTGAGTCAGTTTGTTACCTGCATGGGTGGGGTGTTGACAGAGGTCTGAGCGGAGGGGGGGCAGAAAGAGGGAGCCAGGGAAACAGCAAATGAAGAAGACGCGAGAAAAACAGCGGGACATGTTGGAATGCTAGATCAGGGGAGAGGAGGAGGGGTGGGGGTTGGGGGGTTTTGGGGGGTTGGGGTGAGGGGGTGGGGGCAAAAAGGAGGTATTGTGCAATACCTGCACATCTGGTTAATCTATCTCATCTGGTCCGTTCTCCCCTTAGCTCGCAGCTAACAAGCGTGCTCTGTCTGCAGGCTTCCATTGAGGGAAGGTTATGCAAACATGCAACTTTTATGTACTTGCTGACCTGCCTTGTGTGTGTGTGTGTGTGGGTGTGTTTTTTTTTCAAATGTAATTGAGCCATTGGTAATAACAGTGCACTATATATATATATATATATATATATATATATATATATATATATATATATATATATATATATATATATATATGTGTGTGTGTGTGTGTGTGTGTGTGTATATATATATACACACACACACACGTATGTTATATATCCATTGAACTTATGCTAGTGGTTCATCTTTCGAGGTCTTAAAAGGGTGTGATTTTTATCTCGTGCTCATCAGGAGGATGATTAATGTTTGGGCTTTTTATTTTTTCTTCGGTGACAGCACCTTCGGGGGGGGGGGTACTTGGGCTGTCAGACAGATTTCTTTTGTCTGTTTACCGCCCTGCAGGGGAGGAGTGGGGGGGGGGGCACACATGGAGGTGTCAGTCAAATTTTCTAATGCGCACACTTAATTAAAGCGGCTTGGACATGCCGCTGCTTTGCCTTTTTTCCGAGCCAGAGAGGGCAGAAGGGCCGCGGCCGGAGCGTCCAGGGAGGCGCTGGCCGCGGGGCGCTGCCTGCGAGGGGCTGGCCGCGAGGCGCTGCCTGCACTAAGAGCCCGTTCCCCTTTGTCCAAGTATGTTGTTTACACTTGGAGCAGCTCAAGAGATGTGACCCATTCATAAATTTTCTTCCCTGCGTGCGCAAGAGGAAGTGCCGCCACCGCCACCCCCCCTCCACCCGCCCCTCTCTCTTCACAGTCCTCGGCTGCTCTCTCCTTTCGCTCTTCATTCATAAAAAAAAAGCCCTACAGTACTACAGACCCCCACCCCCCTCCCTCCCTCTCGCTGATGCCCCCCCCCCCGTCCAAGTGGATACTCCAAACCCCTCCCTCCCTTCCTGTGTCTGTACAAACTAAGTCAAATTTAAAAATCTGGACAGCCCCCCCCACCCTTTCCCTTTTCTCCCTCTATCTCTCCCTGTCTCTCGCTCAACACACACATGCGCACACACATGTACACACACAAATACACACAAACACACACACACTGAGTATTCCAAGATGTGGACTAATCCAACAATTTCTTGGGCTGTGTGGGACGATTGTTTAGTTTTGGGCCTTGCACTAATTATATAGGAAGTTATGGCTATAGAATGCCGTTACAGTGCTTTTCACGGAGCGAGTTGAGCAAAGGAGAGACGGAAAGATAAAAAAGGGGAGAGAGAGAGAGAGAGAGAGAGAGAGACAGAGACATAGACAGAGACTTTAGGGGGAGGAGGTGAAGTGGAGAAGAAAAGGAGAGAAAGAAAGAAAGATATGCAACCACACAGCTGTGCTACCTCCTTCAAAATCTGCTTCCTCTTTATTCATTATTTATCCTGCTTATCTCTTTTATGTGATCTTTATTAGATCTTTTTCTTCCATGGTCCTCACCACCATCTATATATATATATATATATATATATATATATATATATATATACATATATATAAATAAATACGAATACTTATTTAAAAAAAGAAATACAAATACTGTCTCCCTAAGACCAAAGTGACGGATAATGTTACTTTTCTTTTGGCTGACCAACAGTCGAAAATCAAAAGATATTTCGATACCACGCAAGATGAAGAAAAACCAGAAAAAACAATTTTAAGCAAATTGAGCATTTCATCCACATCTGCTTGGAAAACGACCTAAACAGTTATTCAATTATTGAGAAAATAAAAAAATTAGCAAATTCATTTTCTGTTGATTGACTGACTAGAAAGAAAAGAGGAAAAAACAATGGGGGGGGGGTAAAAAGGAACAAGAGAAAAGGAAAAGCTCCAGCAAAACCAGCTCCAAACCAAACCCTCCCAGCAGTTTGTCCCTCTGGCTCTGCGTGTTCTGCTTTGTCATGAATTCACAGCCTTCCTCTTGTTTGGGTTGTTTTTCAGGATCAGAACTGGCCCAATCAGGCCCTATTTGGAGCATGGGGGGATCGGGGGTGAACTGCCCCCCCCCCAAAAGAAAAAACATGCAACTCTGTGTTCTCCACTTTCCAAAATACAGCTGCTATGCAACAAAGTGCGCAAAAAAAAAACAGCCAGGTGCCTGCCAGATATGTGTGTGGAGACACAGCTCACGGGTTGGGGGGGTTGGGGGGGTTGTTCAATGAGCTGTGTGTTTATTGCAGTGTTTTGTTTTGCTTGTGAGTAAAATGGTTGATTTCTCCTACTTGGACATATGATTTCTTCTGACAGCCTCTCACCCACTTACTCATGCACACACACACAAACGCACTTTGCCTGATCTACACACGCGAACACACACACGCGCGCACACACGCGCGCACACACACACACACACACACACACACACGCATGCAAACTTCAGCCCCTGAAGTTTTATGAATGGGCCGGTTGTGAAAGACTGGCTGAGGCAGCACGCTGAGTTAAGGGGGAGTGAATGTTCATTCATGACTTTCGGGGCCATTATTCCACCACTAACAACACCTATGAGAGGTGTGGGCCTGTTTTTCTGTCAGCCCTCATCTGACTAAAGCTTTTTTTTGCTTTTTTTGCTTGGGGAGGGGGGGGGGGCATGCAGCCCTTGTTTTATGTGGTGAAGATCCATGTATTTCCTTTCTTTGGCGCAGACCAACCGCATCTTTTGGTTTCCTCACAGAAATTGAATTTGTATTGGTGTAGGACCCAGAGAAAAAGACAGTGCACTCATCCGCGACTTATTGCTAGTTTACAGCATTGTTTAGTCATCTTTGGTCGATCAAATCCAATTTAAAAAAAGAAGAAGAAGAAGAAGAAAAAACGGGTTTTGCAAAGGCCAAGCATGTAGCATAATAGGCGTTTAACAGCTTCCAGTTGGGGGAGTAAAAGCCGAACTCCTCCGTGTTGATTCGGAACAGCCCTGTCAAAGCTGGCCGGGGGGGGGGGCCTGAGCCAGGCAGCGCAGCGCCCGAGTGTCAGCAGCATGCATAGCTTTGTGAATGGACGGCAGTGTGCGTTTTATTACAGGAGAGCGAGGGGAGGTGTGTGTGTGTGTGTGCGTGTGCGTGTGCGCCTGTGTGTGTTTGCGTGTGCATGTGCGTGTTTGCGTGCGCGCTACTGCATCCCCGCGATGCCCATACGTGCGTCCGTGCACTTCTGTGTCCGCCGTGGTCGTGTCTTACTCTGGGAAGTCGGTCGTGCTCTCCGCAGCTGGAATGTTTTCCCTGACCGAAGAGGGGAACAGATGCTGTGAAAGAGAAGGGGCGAGGCCGAAAAAACAACAGTAGTTAAACTTTGAGAAATGACTAATAAGAAGATACTGGTGCGGAGTGTGTCAACTTTGCACACACATGGCGGTAATGAAGTCCAGTTTGGAAATTTTGCCTGTTGAAGGATAATTACAGTTTGTTTTTTTGTTTTTTTTTATTTTACAACCTGGGTCCTAGTCCAGCTTTGGCCAGTAATCAAAGATCTCACCAAATAACTCGCTGAGTACAGGACTGTGCTCACGAGTTGCCTGGAGAGATGTGAAAATGCTGTCGCTGCTGAAAGAAAGTGAGACGGGACGAGAACCACGAGCAATCGGACCATTAGACCGTTTTCAAACAAAATCCCCGGGTTCCCCAAACGGTATCTGGAAAAGAAAGTGAAATTACTCACTAAACTTCCCGTTGTAAACATCTTTATCACCCTTTAAAGGCAGATCTCCCTGTTCAATTTGAACTTGCCGTCCTTGTACTTGTGCAAGCAGTTTTCTTGTGCAGCGAAAGGTTATTCAACATTTCAGGTGCACCAACTTTTGGCTTTATCTCCAAACCAAATGCTCTAGATAATCTGGCTGAACTGTACCCAAAGGCCCCACTATGCTTCAAACGCAGTGCTTTTCCACTGGATTAGCAAACAGCCTCTGAAACCCCCACATACTTTCTGACTTTGGAAGTTGGGGATGGGGGTGGGGGGTGGAGTTGCTGCTTCTGACATGGACTTAGAGAGGATTTTTCAACCTCTCTCTAAAGCTTCCTCTTTTATTCTTCACACAACTAACACTTTTCATAAGTACAGCAGAGGACAATATAATAAGTGGCTTTGGGCAGAGACTGTCTGAAAGGCTTTGTCGTACGTCACATGTTCGTATGATTTGTTGCATGTTGCTCCTCCCTGCGCCTTTCAATCCTGCCTGCAGACATAGTTGGACGAGACATTGCGCGAAATAGTTTTTTCCAAACGTACCTCGGCCTTTAACCTGCCTGTACGAGCGCTTGTTTTTCTTGCCTGATCTGACTGCGCAGTAGCAATGTCACCGTGTTCCCAGGGTCTTAGCCATGACTTTGGTGAGTGCAGTGTTATGACTGTTAAAAAAAATGATGGCTAGAGCCGTTCAACTGCAGCCAAGTTGTAAAAAACAAACCAGGATGACCTTTTAGGAGCCGTTTGGTCCTGTTCATCTCAGATCTCAGGTCTCTCTCTTTTTTTTTTCCAATGTTCATATGCCTGAAATTTCAACAAACACAAAGATATCAAGCCAAAAAAAACCCACAGTGCACCTGAGTGGAGGAGGTGGACCAGTAGTAACCTGCTGACACAGGCCAGTAGGTGTGTGGAGCGAGCTGAGAGCCAATGCAAGGCCGAATCGATCCTCGCTGGTCCAGGGGGGAGGAGGAGGGAGGAGGAGGAGGAGAGGGCTGATAGATGACTTGATAAAGATAGAGCACAGATAAATCAACGTGATGGCTGATAGGGGAAGCAGAGAGGGGTAAGAGCGGGTCAAACGTGCCACGAGGCACCACGGTCGAGATCCCCATCAAGAAACCGAGATAGGGTGGGGGGGGGGGTAAGAAGAGCAGGGAGACCCCGATGGATGGAGCATGTGCCCTGATAATTTCAAGCAAGGCGTCCGAGCCTGTCTGTGCGTTATCTCCTTCTGACAGTTTGGACTTTTGCCCGCTCGAAACATGCGCACAGGCCAGCGTTCCGCCGCAGGCCAACAAACGAATCGAACGCCACAATACCCCCCCCCCCCCCAACCCGAACCCACCCCTCACACATCCAGGATACCCTGGTGGGCAATGGGAGCTCATTATATCATTTCAGTAAAAGTGTGTGTGCGGGGGGGGGGATCGATCGCTGCATTAAACATTAAGAGGGGACAGCTATATTGGGGGGGCAGGGATTGAGAGCGAGGAGTCAATATTGTGCCAGATTAATTACATCAATCCCTCGCCTGTGACGGGATGTCCCCCTCGCCACACATGTCCCGGGACAGGGATGTATTGTGTCAGGTCCACTAAACAGCAGCGGGGCGCTGAGATTTATGACCGGTCAATGGCCGTTTATAAAAAGCCGACGCGGCACAATTGAAAGGGAAGTGGACAATGGGGAAAACGGGAGATGTCAGAGCGTTCACCAATTAAAACCGAGATCCCTTCATGATACCGAGTCCATGGAAATATGAAGATTATTATTACATATGGGAGTGGTTTTTCTTTCACAATTTCTAGGTTGTAAAAATGTAATATGAACTCTCATTTGTACTGTAAAATTTCTATTTTCCTCACCCATTAGCCAGATTATTTCCAGTCCAGACCATAGATATTTGGACAATTTAAAATAATATTAATGGTTCCTTTGTTAAAGTGCCAAGGTCAAACACAAAAAAGACGTCACAAATGGCTCAGAGTAAATTGGAAGTTGCCGTTTAGATAGAGGTTGAGTCGTCTGTCGGTATGAGGAACAAAGGGGAGTTAATGCAAGTGAAAGAAAAATCTATTCTATTATATAGAGATGTCAGAAGTAGTTGGTTTGCCAGAGCAAGATTTGGGTAAAGTCTTAGGAAAAAAAAAAAGACGCACATAGGAAAACTAGAAAGTGGCAAATGACTCGAGTCTTGTGGGCAATTACAAAAAAAAAAAAGAATCATTTGCGTGAACAGTGAGTCAAGAACACTCTCCAGGATGTAGTGGCACATGTTTCCCCGTCAACGATCGAGAGAAGACGTCACGACCAGACCCGCGGAGGATCCGCCACAATGTGCAACCCCCCCGGTTAAACCTCAAAAGACAGAGGGGCCAGGATGAGGATGAACAAACCAGGTACAAAGTTCTAAGGGCTGACGAAACCATCACCAACCTCTTTCAAAATGATAGGAAGAGGAAACTGTGGCGAAATGAAGGAACAACCGCTCATGACCCAGAGCCGCCACCTCCTCCATCAGACATGGCGGTGGTTCTGCTGTGGCTCGTGCACCTATGGCTGCCGACGCAAGCGGCGCGCCGGCATTAGTTGGTGATTTCATGGCCGACGGAGGCGTCGGGATGATTTTTACACGAATGTGTTGTCACATTCAGCGAGAAAGGAAGGAGGATGCAGTGAAGCATCACCAGGGTCTGAGGATTTCAGTGTGTCAAAGACTTCCTTTCCTCAAGATATTAAATGAGACGGTTAGTTTGGCTTCATCTGACCAGTAATATTCAAACTCTGGGCGGTGTGTGTGGTAAAAACCAACACTTCTTTATTAATATAACCCTACAAAAGTTAAAGCTGAGACTTGGCGCTGTCAAAATAATTACAGCTGTACTTTGTGTTCCTCTCAACATACTCCTCAGGCAGAATATTCATCACTTCTGGATAGCAAAAGGCAAATATTTACAGCTCTCTTAACAAAGAGTAACTAAGGATACTTGGTTAAGTCGATGACTAATTTTCCATTATACTAATGCTGAATGATGGCTGGTTCATTGAGAAGATTCGAGGCCAAAGGGGCAGGGATCAATGTCATTAAAAAAAAGAAAAGAAAAGAAAAGCTGAGGGCTTGTGTTTGTTAAGATGAGTACATTCCCACCACTTTAGACAAAAGCTGCCTTCTATTTACAGTTGACAAAAGGGAAGTGAAACTTTGGTGTTTGCAAAATGTCACTGCTCTCATGCCTTTCCCAAGATGGGTGTCATTCAGACCTACATCCTGTTGGCCAACAATATGTGATGCACCGAAAGCCGTTTTAACGGCTGACGAATATAAAAAAAGAAGAAAGAAAAAATTCCATCTACGCGAAGGGCCGCCACGCCGCACGGCGCCGCGCCTCGGGCCAATCGCCGATGCCATTGTGCTTAGCATCAATCTCGTTAGTCGAGTTTGGCAGGTATCTGACAACCATTCTTTAAATATTCAGGGGGCCCCAAGCATTATCAGATGAGAGAGAGGACGACCTGTAAATCAGATAGAGCAGACACTAATGGATCCAACACTCCTGGGCTCCCCGAGCGCTCGGACACCGGAGCCACTCTCTGGGCCCGTTGGCTCCCAGAGACGAGGATGAGTTTGTCAGCGCCGGCCCGGCTGCTTTTCTCTCTGCCTCTGTCTTCCTGATTGTGCAGTGACCTGAGAAGCGAACACACACATGTACAGCACATGTTTCCACGCACCAGTGGAATGACTGGCAGTGGAATGACTGGATAACGGATGCAGTCGTATCGCCTCGCTATTCTTCCTTCCCTTCCCATGAGTGACTGAGTCTGCAGTAGTCTGGGGCAGTCATCATATGTCCGATCCCCTTCCCTTCCCTTCCCTTCCCTTCCCTCTCTCCCTCCCTCACTCGTGCGCTTAATTTTTCCACTGCACTGTAACCTACAAAGCTAAACGGCAGTAAATACATATTTTTCAAAAACGGAGCGAATGTGTGCACAGAAATGTATAATTTGTGCCTTCCTTATCCTTAATTTGTGTGCAAGGATGAATCATCCATGGTCTCAAATTACCTTAAACCTAGGAACTGAACTTAGGTTATTGTTGTTACTCTGGTAAATTAACTTACAGGAATGTTTTAGTGTTTCGGGGCCTAGAAAATAATGATTTCAATCCACTTTATTAATATATTTAGGTTATCAAATATTATTTTGTCCTCATCCACTTTACACATTTCATTCATACAGTTGTCAGCTGCACATATTTGGCTGTGTCGCCTAATGCAGTGCAAATTAAACAGTGAAAGATTTCAGGCCATGGATAATCGATTTTGAATGATCTGCCTGGGTCTAATGTAGTAGGTGTGATTTTTGGATGGACATACAAGCATATAAACCTTGTTCTCAGTAAAAAACAAACGCTCGAGTGCAGAATGTCGTTGAATGGTCCTTTCTCTTAGCTTAGGCTTGGAGTTAGGTCATTCATGGACAAAGGTTGATTTAAGAGTCGTAACTTGTTCCATTGCGTGTGTTAAATATTTTGGTAAGAGATGCCATATTTTCCAGATAACTTCCTTGAAACTTTTCCATCAGTTTCCAAAAAGAATTAGCTGTTATTTGGCTGTTTATGTTTACTAGGACATTTCCTAGAAAGTCCTACACGATTTGGCACTAATTGAAAAGGAAATGGAACAAGGTTGATTTAGTTATTACATACCTGCCTGTTATATACGCTATACTTTCAATTTCTCTTTTCATTAAGGCTTAAATATCAGCTAATACATTTAAAAAATTACACAGAAAGTCTCCAGAAAATTAGCTGCAATTTACTAGACCCATGAAACAAGCTTTAGGAGTGCTTTTGTTTTTCCCAGCGCCTCCTTAAGTTCCTATGAATGCATGAAGAGGCTTTGTAATCTCTGGTCTCTAGAAAACACCATCAAACTTATCCCCGTCAAACCAACAGCAACCAGAAAGCTAAACAAGAGAGTCCCATAGAGTCAAAGCTAGCTTGTGTTAGCTAAAAACAAATATGCTCATTTTTTTCAGTAATTGTTTCCTTTTTATTGAAAAATGTCAACTTTGAAGAAAACCAACCTCTTGGCAATCCAGTTTTTATTCAACATAAATAGGAAGTATCATAAAAAGAGAATTAAAATAGCCCCAACTAGCTGCTAAAAGGTCAGAGGAGTAGCAGCGACGTTAACTGTGCCATTAAGGCTTCTGGCTTGTGGAATTCACATAATTCACTGTCACTAAATGGTACGTGTATTACTTTGTACATAAATGTTTCTATACAGCATACAATACAATACAGCATAGGCCAATAATATTTTGGAGTGAATTATGTGTTTCTCAAAAGCTTTGGACCCTTTTAAACCCTTTCCTAGCTTCATTGTGTAGTTAGTGGTGCGCTCTCAGCATCAACCACGGGAAATTCTGAACTGATGCCATCGGCTTTTTTATTTTCATCAGAATGTGTAATGCCCATGAAAAACTAAGCTGGAAACTTAGAAATAGCACCCAAACCTGGTCTGAGAAAGCAAAACATACCGCTGCGTGCAGAAACTTTTAAAATTACCATTAAAGTATGGGTTACGTCTGACTTATAATGTATGTGTTGACAGTCAAATACTTTTAAATTATACAGCTGCTTTTCTCTGTTGCGCCTCCCTCTCACCACAATGGAGCCGTGTATTCAGCTAAACAGCTAATGTCATTTGAAACTCCTGTGAATCAATAGCTTCCTTTTTAACCTTTAAAACCATCGTGGCATAATTGGCATCCTCGTTTTTTATTGATCCATCGCCTATGCAAGAGATCAATCGGCCAAGAGCGGGGGAGCCAGGTGTAGCCTATCACACGTTTACAGCTTGCTGTTAAATGCGTACAGCACACGGCGGCCACGTGCCGCGTGCACCGCACATGTCCAATACATATCGTGCGAGATAAGAACCAGATCTCCAGATAGCCCCGAGATTCGTCCCTCCAAGAGCGGGACTTGAGTCTTATTTGTCAGCTGGACCCGTTAAGTGCGTATTTACGTTACGCTCACGTGGCCCCCGGTTTAGTAGGAGCCAGTCACCCCGTTTGACACCAGGGCTGATGTCCAGTGAGTTATTGCGAGCGAGACTGTCGTGTGCTGCAAGACTTCCAGAGGCTTAAGACTTGGCCAAGCCGCACATAAACATCCAAGGTAAGACTCTCCAGATCCACTCCTGTACTCGGATTGGATTTCCCTACACCAGGGCCTTTAATGGTAGGAAATACTCCTGTCTAAAATAGGAAAGGGTGGGGAGTTCATGGCGAGGACTTGGGAACTGTTTAAAACAGCCCATTCATGAGTGATATTAAAAGTTTTGATTCCTCTACACGAACAACACACGGATTTTGTCTCTGTCGGCGCCCATCCGAGGCATCTAAGAACTTTGAATTTTCGAAGCACGTTAATCGAATTTTGATTTCCTAATTCTTACAAACAAAATCCTTTCCATGGGCTGTTTCAGTGTCTCTTTGCCAGCACTATTTGTGTTTTTAGGAATCCACAAGTGTTTCCCAACAATGGCCACGCTACCCTCAGTATGGCTCAACCGAGGGGCCCACTGTGTAGAAGAGAGTGTGTGTGTGTGTGTGTGTGTGTGTGTGTGGGGGGGGGGGTGCCATCCCTGCTCCTGTGATTTGTTTGTGGTGGGTGTCTGCTGAATGGGATACCCCCCCCCCCCGACACCATGTAATGATCCCTCTACTTCCTAAAGCACTCAACCATGACCATCACCTTTCACCCCCGCATCCTCCCCTTTCTAAGAGCCAGCATTTACATATGTAAAAAGTCCATCTCCACCTCGCCTTTAGCCGTGGGGGTCAACTCCATATGTGGCACTCAGAGTAGGGCCTGAATGGGAGACAGGTTAAGAATACCCCCCCCCCCAGTCAAAAAAAAAAATAAGGAAGGAGGCAATAAGACAAGTTTGAATTGAGGAAGAAGCCTTTGACCTCATCAGCTTAGGAGGTGCTGGGAATCGGCCACGGTTTGCCCGGCGCCGGAGGAGAAAGTTCACACTTTCAAACTCCGGACGGCCGCACGCAAACGCATACGCATAAATACTCCCCTATGCTTTACTGTGCACACACCTGCGTTAGCTCAAATTGTCTGCTTCGAGCAGCAACATCTACTCTGTACTGTATCTGTCTTTTCACTTCCAAACACCTTCACTTCCTCCGAGCCATAAGTTCAGATACTGACACCCCCCCCCCCAACCCGGCGCAGAAAGAAGCTATGAAATATGAGGATCTCTGTGAAAGGGTGATGTAACATTTAACAAAGCAGTAAGAGGAGGTCACCATATTGTCCCAAATAAAAGCCGGAAGGGACGGGAACCTGAGGAACATAACTCTCCCCGGATCCGTTTACAAGACTGCCACTGGCTTATAAACTTCAGCAGAAAATTTGACATCATTTGGACAAGGAGATTTACTCCAATATGCCAGAGAGTTTGTTATAGTTGGTGGAGACCAGGGTTTGTTTTAATTCAAGGGCTATTCTTGGAACCGGATGTTAGGTTGATTCCAAAATCGTGTTTTTCGGAATCGGGCCTTCGGAAATTGGCGCAGACGATCCATCGCTCTGGTCCAGACCGAAATATCGCAAAAACAATTGGAAGGAATGCCATTACATTGGGTTGAAAACACCTATGGTCGCCAGAGGAAGGATCCTAACGACTTTGGCTTTTCATCCGCTGCCACCTACAGGTCAAAGTTTCAACTTATCACTGATTTTATTAAGATAAGATTTTATTGATCTGCTGACTTCCTTTAGCATCACCATGAAGTTGGCATTGCTAGGTTTGAGTCAAAATAACTTGACGATTGTCTGATTGATTGAAATGAAATGGAATTTGGTACGGCCACTCATGCCCCCCCCCAGGACGAACCTGTAGACCCCCTTACTTTTCTCCAGCGCCATTGTCAACTTTCAAATTCATCTTGTACTTTGGGTTAATGACGACATTCCCATCATCCTCAGCCTTACCCCGTGTTTAAGCGCTGAGACCGGTGTGTTGGTCGTTCAGTGACACCAACCAACTCTATCTAATTGGAAACGCACGCAACAGCGATCACAATCGCCGGCAAAAACCCAAACACAAAAAGCCGCCCGACGCTCATTTGCCAGATTAATTAATATTCCGGAAAAAGGTCACACACATGGCGCAAACGCACACACACACACACACACACACACACACACACACACACACACACACACACAGAGGCAGATTAACCCCCCCAGCCCCCACCCCCCATACAGCTGACGCCATTCCCAGGCCAGACTGTTTGAAATGTAACATCCTCATAAACCGAGAGCCACATCAAGGGCAATATCCCTGCCAACTGCATTAGTGGCTCTACTTGGCTACATTGTGACTGGTCTTGTGTACACTCTCTGAGGATTGTTTGCAGTTCATGACCATGGAAGAGAAGAGAATGGCGGGGGGGGGGTGTCAATAGACAAACACACTAGTATTATTAGAGCGGCAGTCATGTGCCGCCCTGTGTGCACTGGCAGACGAGCTGTCGGGAGACTTAGAGGAGGCTGGAATCCCATCGCGTCTGCCTGGGAAATCTGGGTAAATGCTCTCTAATCCCGTTGATCCTCCGCTAAAGCCAACACTTCCTCACCTGCCTGCCTGCCATGGGAGAGTGAGTACAAAACCAAAAATGGGAAGGTTGCGGTGGCGGTGATGATGACGATAAGCGGCGCTCGTTTGATCGTTGGACTCGGTTTGTCTTTACACGCCGTCGTTTCAATTTCTCAGTCACCGCAAACCGGCTCGGGTGAAACAAACATCGGGAAGAACCCTCAACTTTTCAAATCAGAAATATCATTGGAAAAGCTAAATGCCGAAGCTTTCGAGGATGGCAAATCGGTTTGATCGTCATTGATACGTACTCCTTTCTTTTTCTGAATATCTGTTTTTTAAAAAAATGCTCTTGTGAGACATGTAAACAAGTTAAAAATGAGGCAGGAATCAGGCGAATGTTTGCCATTTTTACCTCATAAACGACGATTAAAAATCAGTAGATTCTCATTGCTTCGTTGGTGAACTTTTTAGTCGATGGCCTGGGCGCTTCAGCGCTAAACTAAACCTGCTCAAATCTCCGCTCTCGACTCCAGGGACAGTTTCAACAGCTTTCATCCGTATTTATCAGCGTCGAGAGTCGAGGGGAAACCCTGCGTACCAGCAGATCTTCAAGGCCGTTTGTGGTTATTGTCACTGTAATCGTTCTGTTCTCTAGAATTTTTCCTGCGTCATTTTCTTCACTTTCTATCTCTCGCCTCGTTGAAACAGTCGTCTCGGGCCTCATTCAGTCAGCCAGACATTTTTTTCCCCTCCTTTTTGTTTTTCCTTTTTTGTGAATGGACGACAGTATGTAATTACCTGGGCTGAGCTTTCAGTGTGGCCTGCTCCGTCAGCTCCACACCCACTGCAGACAGACACACACACACACACACACACACATTCACAGGCACGTAAACAGATACAGACTCACCGAAATTACTAATACACACACACACACACACACACATACATGCAAGCACACACAAAAGTCGCGCACACATGCGCACACATAAATACAGGCCTCCCCAGCTGGAAGTGCACAGCTGCTGCTGTTTACCCTGTCGGGACCAGAAAAACATCCTGTACAGTTCTCCGGGTGAAAACCTCCCCTCACATAATAAACACAAGCCCTCGCGCAGTTTGAAGCCCCACTTTGGGTGGTTTCTGTGGCCGTCGAGGCAAAGGTCCCCTCTGGCAGCCCGGCTTGACGGACAGTCTGGTGCGCGGGACATTGGGTGGGTGCCCTTTTTTTTTTGGGGGGGGGGGGGGGGCAACGGATGGTGAAAAAATGCTGCCAAACAATTCAGGCTTTGAGGGGAATCTGTGGCGTTGTCAGATCGTTCATGACTATTAATGTCACCCCCTCACGCCCCCCCCCCAAAAAAAACCCTTAAAAAAAAACAAAACCACAAAGCGCGCGAGCGATGGCGAACATCTGGATACCAATAGGAAAGAATGCAGAGAGACGGGATCAGTGTATACGCTGTTGTAACGGAGGTGTGACATTCGCTTTCATCGGTCCACAGACATCTCCCTGGCCCGTGGAGATGTTTAGCTCCGGGCTCGACGTTGACGGAGGAAGCTCTGGCTGCTGTTGTGTCTGGAGGAGTGAAGAAAAAGTGGGCGAGGATGCTTCCAGACGGCTGCTGGAATGCAGTCGTGTGTGTGTGTGTGTGTGTGTGTGGGTGGGTGTTTTTATCTGCCTGTTCCTCCCGGTGTGTTTGTAAGTGTGTGTGTTTATACGTGTCTGTCCGCTGCCCAGTGTTATCTGAAGCTGACAGTCACTTAAGCATTTTGACTGGCACGTAAAAGAGATTCCTGTGCAGACAGAAGCATTTGCCGGGTTTTTTTCCTTTTCCTTTTGCGTGCCTCTGAGTCTAATGAGAGTAGCATCGGGGCGGGGCCGAACCGGAGAGGGATACGCGAAAAGGCTGCGGCGTGCGTTGGCCGAGCCCTGATCGCTGTCTTCTGTTTACCTTGTCTTCGACAGCGGTGGCGTTTCACAGCCCTCCCGTCACCATCAAGAAGGAACCGCAGAGCCCTGGCTCCGACCCCAGCCAGTCCTGTAGCCACAAGCAGAGCTTCAGCTACCCCAATGGAGAGCAGTGCCTTTATGCCAGGTACCCCCCCAACCCCTACCGCCACTCCTTTCGTTTGCACCGCATAACCTCTTGACGTTACAGGGGTGGAATATTAAAGGGTCAGTTCACCCCTCCCAAAAAAACCAACACTTCTCCTTGCATAAACATTTTTTTTATGGTTTTGAGAAATCGCTGTTCTTCCTATTTTCCTTACACCTCATATCTAGTCATTGGATTCCCGTAATATCTCTTTTTTGCTTTCATCTAGAAAGCAAAAAAGAGGTTTGTCATTTCCTCTTTATCTCCTGTATTTACCAGGAAATATTTAAGCCATTTTTTTTTCTCTTATTTGGAAATTTTTCTCAAATTTAATTATAAATTAAAAAATAATCCCTTTATTTTACCCCTGTCAACAACAGCTGTCGTTGTACAATGAGCCAGCACTGGTCAGCTGTCATCCACAAGACGGCAGGGCCAAAACACCAATCAGATGCTACTGACCAACAAACCCACACTAAAGAGCCACCATTAGCTCCGTTTCTTGTACTGACTGAACAAAAAAAAAAAAAAGAAGCAGCCTTGTAAAACCAGCACCGCTCCCCCAGTGCGACGCTGCCCTGACATGTGCACCTGTGTCTGTTTTGCAGTGCCTATGAGCAGAAAAGGGCTGCAGGAGGGGCCAAGAGCTCCTGCCCAGGGACCCCCATGTCTCCCATGCAGCAGCACTACTCCCCGAAGCCCGCCACAGCCGGACGGCCCGATGCTGCCTACATGAGCCCTGCTGCCACCTCCCAGCCACTGCCCAGCAACAGTTACCCCATCAACACCAGGTGACACGACGCGCGACGGGGCAGCTGTGATTGAAATGTTACCGCATGTGCCGACATGTGTAAATTCCTTTTAAGGAAACTATATTAGCCAGAGCAGCAAAACTAAAATTTCTGGGACTCCATCAAAAATCTACAACAATTTGGAAAAGGATTGAGCAACATGAGTTTAGACACGAAGATATTATTATTATAGAGTTGCATTGATTTATGAGGTATAAGCTGTATGAGATCCTAAACCCTGCTGGTGTATCGTATTTCTCAGTTCCAGGTATCAGGGCCCTTCAGGAGACCCCATGTGCCCCCAGTTCCCCCCACCAGGCCAGGCTTTTCAGCGTATGCCATCTGCACCAGCAGGACATGGCGGCAGTGGGGCCGGGGGAGGCGGCGGCGGCGGAGGGCCAGGGGGCGGAGGCGGTGCCGGCGGCGGCGGCGGGGGCTACCACCGGCAGCACTCTGACCCCTGCATGCCCTACCTGCAGCAGAGCTTTAAGCAAGAGTACCTGGACCCGTTGTATGAGCGGGCGGCTCACATGGCGGGGCCCGGGCACGGGAACGGCCCGGGACACGGCCACGGTCACGGGTCTCACCCCCACCCCCACCCCCACCCCCACCCCCACCAACACCCACACCCACATCAGCACCCGCACAGGTTCCCACCAGCCCACATGATGGTCAAGCAGGAGCCCACAGACTACACCTACGAACCCGGTGAGTGACACTGACTATTGTCCCTACATGTGAAAAAGCCACTTATGGCTTCATGTCCAGTGGGTGAAGGATCGTGGCCATCCTTCTGAAAAAATAATGAAAATAAGGAAAATAAGGAATAATAAAAGAAAAATAATTTGAACCAGCAGAGTTTTGGCTTAATTGTTAAATTATTTGATTTTAACTTATTTATCGATGAATTGTTTCAGTCCTATTGGGGAATAATTCACTGAACTCTCAGACTGGAGATCCAGCACCACAAAGTAAAAGTAGTGTCAGTTGTTTTGGGTCAGAACTGAGAGCCACTGACAAATATCAAGGACTTTAACATCAGTTTAAACTCATCCGTGTGCATAAAATCTAATTTGTAACATTTAACAGAGAGGAGCAAATACAGTATGTACCTGTGTTAAGAAGCTAGGTTCATTTCTTCCTCACAGTTTATTTCTGAAGGGATATTTCAGTTTGCACTCTGACTGAAAAAAATAGCCCCTTTGAAGACAAACCCTCCCCAGTGTGCACAGCTAACTCAAGAACAAAATGTCCAAATGGCAAACAAACTTCTTCACTGTATGTAGACTCCTACCCGGCTCCCTCCCTGCCTCCAAAACTCCTCCTTTCAACTCTGTGACACTTTGCAAAGAAAAGGAGAAAAAAAAAGTTTTTTTTTTCTTCTGCAGCTACACTCCTTCCTCCCCTCCTTTCCTGCACTGCGAGAGAGAGAGGGAGAGGGAGAGGGAGAGAGAGAGAGAGGCAGAGGAATTTCATTGAGAAAATGGAGGGCACTGGAAAGACTAGAGTCCCTGGTGGAGTGCTCCAGGGTTTCAGGTTGCACCGGCGGCTTCCTTTTTCTGCAGGCAGATGAACTCATAATGGAAAAATGAGCGTGGCCACAGTAACCCAAACCTCTCCCTGGCTGGGCTTTTGGGAGGGGGTGAGGGGAGGGAGCGGTGGGAGTGGTGGGTGATGGGTGGTGGTGGTGGGAGGGGAGGGGAGGGGGGGGGTACGGGGTGGGGTAGCCAGCTCAGGGGATTTGACAACGCTCTCTGTGGAGTGAGACGCACAGCAGCCCACATTCGCTCGGCCCCCGTTCACCTAGAGTACCGTAGGGCCGACGGTGCACAGCGCTGGTGTTGGGATCCGCACGGGTCCTTCGTCGGCTACGAACCGTCCCCTGCAAGAATTTAAACTAGCGTACATGCATCCAAAAAAATAAAACGAAACAGAAACCACAGGAAAAGTTCCCGTCGCCAGCTGTGTATTTACATTTTCACCTTTGTTAGGCGGGCGGATAGCGCTGACAAGGAACCGCGCAACCTTGAGAAGACAGAGGGGAAAGTACGAAAGGATGTTTTTCTGTGGATAACTGCCGGCAGGAGGAGGAGGAGGAGAAAGTTGAATTTGGTGGGGTTTCCTGCACCTCTGATACGAGTCTGAGCGACTGCAGGGGCCAATCAGACACCAGTGAGCAGTGTTTATCGTTCCTTTGTCTCCGAGCTCGACGGCTCCGTGAGGCACCGGCGCTCTTCCTGAGAGAACTGGTGCAGGGGCTGAAAACCTGGGAGCCGCTTTTGTCAAATGAAACCAATGTCTGGAGAATATGTATCAATTTCACTCTGTCCTCCCTGCATGTCCTTGAGCAGAGCTTCTCGCTCCCCAGCGTGTAGAATGATTTGCATGCGAGGGATCATTTCAGTGTAAGATAAAAAATAAAAACATGTCATGGGACGCCAGGTAGTTTTTAAAAATCTAATGGAAAAACATCGGTATAAACCAGAAACCCTGATCTACCACCAGATACAAATGGGGTAATGTGGATTCAATTTCGCAGACACAGTGAAAATATTGTTTCTTTCAGGCAGTTAATTGGATAATTTGTGTTAAAGAGCTTTTTCAGTGAATGCATCCCTGCAAACAAAACCCAGGCATTAATATGGTTTATAAAAGCAACACCGCCCCACTGGCTCCAGTGAGTGTTTGTGTATTTATTGTTGATTCATAAAGTCACTTGAAAAAAAGGAAACAGAAAAACCCCCAACAAAAAACAGGTCTCAAAATGTAAGGCCATAGGCATGTAATGGGAAAACGGCAATGGAGCACACAAGAGAAGACATCTACAGTCCAACTTAAAAAGCAGGCTGGAGAGACGGAGACGGACGGAGGCTCCGAGTTTCACGTAGAAATCGCCATCGCCGCTACCGTGGCGTATGAAAAACGGAAAATATACCACCCGATATACCCGCCGCCACCCGGCCCGAGCCCGCCGCCCGGGAACGGGGGGTTTTTGATCCTCCCTAGTGGCGTCTTATCGCCGTTGCAGCGCCGCGGCCACATTCCCTGGGAGTGAGTCACGGCCGGGGGCCAGAGGGGGCCGGGGGGCCGGAGGGGGCCGGAGCGTTGCACCTTTCCAGTTTTTATTCTTTCTCTCGTGCAGTTGACAAGACAAAAACTGGACAAACACATGTAGAATAGTCTGCGACACCCCCCCCCCCTTCTGTGTGCACAGACAGCCAAACAAACACACACACACACACACACACAAAAGGTGAGCTGAGCAGTCAAAGCTCATGTTAATAGTGACACGTCAAAGACGCTTGACAAGCGTTCCGACTTGCATAGAATTTCCCGAATGTCTTTATGAGGAGGAATGTAATAAAAAGAAAAAAAAAATCTATTTCGGTGAACACGTCTACTTGAGTCAGTCAATGATGTGCCCAGACAAAGTCCAGACGCCGTATACTGTACCACTCTATTTTCCCCTTTTCTTTTTTTTCTCCCTGGTCTGGTGAAGGTGCTCTCGGCCTAAAAATACCAGCAGAGACAAGAGGGGCGATATGATAAATGTGGCATTTGTCCTTGCAGTGTTGGGGGGTGGGGGGGCACAATCGCAGGGAAATATCTGCACGGCGCTGCCGCTCACTGGGGCGGACGCCGGCGTAGCGATCCGAGACGCTCAAAGGGATCGTTCTTCGACCGGTTAACCCCTCGTGAACGTTTCACATCCGTCCGCTTCGACCTGATGGTTGGTGAAAGCCCATAGTTTCGGTCGGGGGGAAAAAAACTGAGGAAACTAAACCAAACTCTGACCTCTGGCTGTTTGTGTCTCTGTCACAGATGTGCCTGGATGCCCCTCCATGTACCACCACAGCGAGGGCTACCCCAACCCCCAGCACAGCAACGAAGGTGAGCCGCGCCCCCCCGCCCAATTTCCTGTTCAACTTTTACAATGCGTTGCCCCGTAAGGAGCCCCCCACTTGCCACACTTGTAATTGTTATTCGGCGGAAGGAATCCTTCCCCCATTGCTTTGTCTACGCCGGGCCCCCGTCGGTTAGGACGCTGCGGTCATTGGCTAACCGGCGGCGTGTTGGTGTTTCCATTGGCAGAGGCCCTGGCTCACCCCTGCCTCAAGAATCCCTGAATAAACATAACTCCTGGAAAAAAAAAAAAGCAGCATACTATTTCCCTAGCAAAAAAAAAA
This sequence comes from Istiophorus platypterus, assembly GCA_016859345.1. Lineage (NCBI taxonomy): Eukaryota > Metazoa > Chordata > Actinopteri > Istiophoriformes > Istiophoridae > Istiophorus > Istiophorus platypterus. Next base: position 16,966,684 of record CM029119.1, read on the forward strand.
AACGTCCTTCCTCTTACTCCCGGTGTTTGTCACACCGTTTCTGGGCTAATTCAAATTGTTATCCGCCAATTACGTTCGGAACACAGGAGCTTTAGAAAGAGCCTTGAAAGCCCTAAAAGCGGCCACAAATAAGTTAATTGGACTTGAAACTGAGAGCAAAGATCCAAGACCCTTTCAAATGTTTTCCACTATGAAATCCTTTCCTGTTACTGAAGAGCTCTGGTCTTCTTTTGAAAAAAAGAAGAGTACACACTTATTGGCTCAAAGTTATTCATGCGTGGAAAAAGGTCCTTGTGTTTTCCTTTCTTTCTTTTTTTTTCTTTTGTGGGGATGGTATTCAAAGCTTTGGCCCGGGTCCAAAACGAGCGACGTACTCGTGCCTGGGATCAGGGCCCCTTGAAACCTTTAACACAATTCCCCCCTTGTCTTCCAGGGTATCCGTTCGAAAATGACTCGCGTGTGGTTCCGGAGAAGTTTGAAGGTGAGCCCGCCGTCCCCGCGAACCCCTCCGCACTCGCATTCGCATGCATGGGCGCACACGCTAACGCACAAACACAAACGCACACGCAAACACAAACACAAACACGGTCCCACCCGGTGAGGTGTTAGTCGGATGTGAGCGCCGCGGGAGGGAAACTCAAGCCGTGCGGTCGCCCGATCCAATCTCTACACCTGACGATGGTCTCATATGGACGTCAGAGGTGCTTGTGTAAATGGCGCACGGGTCTTTTTGTGCTCAGAAACCTAGTTGGTGGGTTTGGTTTCTCTCTCTCTCACACACACACCCACACACACACACACACACACGACGTAGGGCTCCCCTCTCACGGCGAGAGCAGAGTGTCGCCCGGCGATTGACACTAAAGGAGATCGAGTGGCGAGCCCGGGGGTGTGGCGTTCAGGTTCCCGGGGACGAGGCCGGTAACTTAGCCGAGCCTCTCGCGTTCCCACACGCTTGTTTACAACATATCCAGTAACTAGCGAGAGCCAAACACCAATCAGTGTATGACCCGACATTCTTTGCTGTATTTCTGTCCCAAACTAGCATGAAGAACTCCCCTCAGACTTTTTCTGTTTCGGCCCCGACTCGAGACGCCACTGCCTTCGCAGAGATAAGCCGTTGTTAGTAAGCAGTTTTCATTCGGTTTACATCGGTATGCAAACAAGAAACATCCAGATTTAGATGACCCCGCTGCTGCCCCAGGCCCCACTCGAATTCAGATACTTTGCAGCTGTTAGAAAGTCAAACTTTCCCTTGTTTTCACATGTAACATAAGAACCATTTCAGACCTTAATTTGATGATTGAATCTTGACGGCCTGATCTAGATTAATGTGTCGAAAAATGTATCGAGTGAACTCTGCTAAACCACAGCGCAACTGCAGCTACTAAGTCCCTGGAGTTGCATTGTAACCTAGTCAGCAGGCGTCCCGTAAAACCCGCGGTTCCCTCCGTGAAGCATTTCAAGGCGTGTGATCATAGCCCGCGAATGTTGTTGACCGCCGGCCGACTCTCCCCAGGTGAGGTGAAGCAGGAGGGGGGCGGCGTTTTCCGCGAGGGCACGCCCTACCAGCGCCGCGGATCTCTGCAGCTCTGGCAGTTCCTGGTGGCCCTGCTGGACGACCCGGGCAACGCCCACTTCATCGCCTGGACCGGCCGCGGCATGGAGTTCAAACTCATCGAACCCGAAGAGGTATGCGGTTTTTCTTAATCCCAACCTGCTTTAAATTTGTTCCATTGGGTCGAAATGAACGGGGGGTTGCATCCGAACATGGGGAGTAGAGTTGAACGGGCTCGGTCTTCTGAGTGATAAAAGCAGATCAATCAAGGTGTCATGAGTAATTTCCAGGGATGAATATAGAGGCTGTGAAATGAAAACTGAAAGACATTTTGAGGCTTGAATTGGAGTTTACTTCTCTCTCTCTCTCACACACACACCCACACCCACACCCACACACACGTCTTGGGGGTTTTACCGAAGCCTAAAACTCCTTTTAATCTAGAAAACATGGTCACTATCCCTTTTCAAGATCTTTTGTTTAAAGATCTTGTTATTTTCCAAGTTACCCCTATGACATGGTTAGATACTGAGCGAGTTCGGCGGGCGGGGGGCTGCGACTTCTTTTGAACTGATTTATAGTTAAGAGATTTCTTTTGGTGAAAGCATCTCACAGCCCTGAGGCACTCGAAACGAGATTTTTTCCTCATAGGTCGTTCCTTGTGGAACAGTGAAGGGGCCCCCCGGGGCTACAGCCTCTCTCTCTCTATGAAGACTGGGGTGTTGTTAACACCTTGAATGTTTGGAGCAAAGACGGGCCATTTCGAGCGCGCCCACGTTATTTTTAGCTCATATTACTGAATGTGCTTATCAACGGATGGCGGAGGGAGTGTTGATGGAGCCCGTGGCGTTGCTGTACATCAGATGAGGGCGGCGGCGGGGGGGGCCGACGTTAGCGGGGCTTTAAGACGCTACCTGGATTAGATAGAGATTAGAGGTGAAATTCGAAAATTTGGCCACTTTTCCCTCGCAGGCCCCCGTCCCCCTGATCCATTAGTTCCCCATTCATTATTCAAACACTCGAAAAACGCCGGCTTGATGAACGCAGGACGAGGGACGCCGCCGACTCACCCGACACCCCCCCGCCTTTGAGTCGAGATTTTTTTTTTTTTGCTATGTTTAAGTCTGCAGTTTGATCGGACGCATCGGACGGCGTCCATTTAGACGGGTCCTGACACGGAGAGGGCTGCGCTGTGTTTTCCATTATCTTTCTTTCTTTTTTTTTTTTTTACATTAAAAATGAATGGGGTTAGGGTTTTACAAGAGCAATTAGAGCTGAGAGCGCACTCAGAGATCAAACAGGGCTGCTGGCCACTGTGGGATACGACCTGTCTCTTCCTGAGTCATGAATCTCAGCGTCTCCCTGCCACACACACACACACACACACACACACACACACACACACACACACACACACACACACACACACACACAGCTTTATACTTTCCTCCAGTGTCTGAGATGTTTGTCAGCGTCAAAATTGTTCCCTAAAGTGAAATGATCAGATTTACATCCCCCTCGCCTCCTGCCTCCTGCCTGCTTGGGGGGTTGTTGTGAGACATTAATTTTCTAGCAGAGTCTGGGGTCCGGCGTCAGGTGAGGGTTCAGTTTTGGGTCGGGGGCTTTGTTACACCTCCCGCCTCCGACGACCGGCCCCGACTCTCGTTTCGCTACGAAAAAACCGCGGGACTCTGGTTGCATTCAAGTGGTAATGGGTTACATAAAAAGGAAGTGAATCCACATGCGGGGACTCGCCCTGGTCTCGCCTCGCCGACGCGGTCGGGTCGAGAGAGCGGGGAAGGGCTTTGACTTGTTGCCGAGGACCCCTAGTGGCCGCAGCCTGGAATTACAGACAACCCTGTCTGATTAGTGATTTTGGGAAAACAAACTTTGGGAGAGGGAACGCTGACGCGAGCAATTGTGATCTATGGACGTGTCATTTGTGTAAGGATATATTCTTAAGCCCTTCAAAAAGCACGTAAACACTCACCTTTAAAAGAACCTCAACCAGAGCCGAACTACCCCACAGGTGTAACCACAGCCATCTCCCCCATCTTGCCTCCCCCCTCCTCAGGTTGCCAGGCTGTGGGGCATGCAGAAGAACCGTCCAGCCATGAACTACGACAAGCTCAGTCGCTCTCTGCGCTATTACTACGAGAAGGGAATCATGCAGAAGGTACGAAACACCCCCTCGTTTTTCTGATGGTACAGTTTTCTACACTTTGACATTAATGTTCACAAAACTTTATGGTTGCTCAGGTTTTCCTTCCATATCGGGGCCTTTCTACATGAATGGCATGGTTCACTTTATGGTACCATTTTTTTACAAGTTGCAGCTAATGGCTTTGTTGATGGTTAATAAGTCAGATTCATATTTCATTTATAAACTAACAAAGGACAACTTGCTTGAAACACTCATCCCTTTGGCTGATGATCATCTTCTATACTCAGGGGTTTCTCACTTCTTACTGGGCCTCAAGTCTGCAGTTATAAATGTTAGAAAATCACAAATAAAAGGGTTTTTACAAGTCAGTCAAGTTCGCAGTTGCGAACAAGCTGCCTACTTCGATGGAGATGTTCTGCGCAACTTTTCCAGAAGCTTGGTGGTCCGAAGGTGCGTTGGAAGGGGCTGCAGTTTAAGTGCTAGCTAAGAGGACGAATGCACGATATGGTGATAGTCAGAGGATTAAACACCGGCCAGAACAATCTCCACAACATGGAAACCATTACCAAGGAAAGTTTTCCTTGGTAATGGTTTCCTACTGATCATTAAAATCATGACATGGTTTATTAACCGTAATAAAGGCAATGGTTACAGCTTAAAATCTTTTCATAAAGTAGGAAACATACTGAGAAATGACATAAGAGGACCTGTTCACTACCCTGCTATGAATACAAATTCAACTGAGAAGTTTAAAATACTGAAATAAATTTTTAAATGATAAAAATCCCCCAAATTTTAGGGTTAATTACTAGAAAAAGGTGTATTTTATTCTATCTCTTGGGTACCGAGCATCAACCCTCGTCTCATCCAGTGTGGTTTCATAACCGTCCATCAGCCGAGGCTACAGATAGTGGCTTTGTTCGCCATCCAGATACCCATAAAAATGTGCCCTCTGTAGAACGAAGCAGGTTAGGAGGAGCCGCGGTGGCCGTGGCTGCGTGTTTGTGTCTAACAGCGTGCAGCGCTCGAGTCACATTAAACGCCGAGTAATCTCCCTAAATCACCAGCAATCGCAGCTGAGCCGCTTTTGTCAGATGATAACCGGGTCACTGCGCTTCTGCGACACAGATCCGACCCTTCACTGGATATTATATGAACGAGGACGTTAAGATCTGTTTGAAGCCCCCGTGTTACTCAGAGAGGCGAAATGAAAAGTCTGCACGGCTGAAAAAAAGAGTAGAGAGTGTCCCTACCTGCCTCAAGCTGACCCCCCTCCCTCTTTGTCTACAGGTGGCAGGGGAGCGCTACGTTTACAAGTTTGTGTGTGAGCCCGAGGCCCTCATCTCCCTGGCCTTCCCCGACAATCAGCGGCCCAGCCTGAAGGCCGAGTTCGAGCGCTACGTCAACGAGGAGGACACGGTGCCCCTGTCCCACCTGGACGAGGGGGTGCCCTACGCCGCGGAACAAGCCCCCCAGAACATGGGCCCCCAGCCCTACTCCAAAGGCTACATGTACTAAAGCCAGCCCACCCCCCCTTTTCTCCCCGCCTTTCAGAAATCTTCCTGTTGTACCAACCCATCATCATACACGCCCTGAGACCCCCCCCCATGCACCTCTTGCACATGCCCACCCCATCCACTTGTATATAAGGCTATGGTGTTTTTTTTGTTTTTTTTGTTTTAAATTAATCTCATTAGGGATTTTCTTTTGTTTTTAAGAGCTGCATTCCTCTCACATCTGAGGCCTATTCAATCCATAAAACATGACTGTGGTTGAAGAGATTGCTTAATAAATACCCATAATAATAACCAAACGTCCAGTCCAGACTGTTCTTTTCCGTGTTTTTGTCATGAGTCTTGTGTCGGTATCCTGAACGTGTTACCCTACCGCCAGCAGCAGGTTAGCTTAGTTTAGCTTAGCCTAGCATAAAAACTGGAAAAGGGGGGAGTTGCCAGCCTTGAAAATAAAATAGAATAGAACATGTGAGCTTTTAGATGTTTTGGTGGGAAGATTGGGAAACAGTAATACCGCCTGTTTCCCTCCATTTCCAGGTCCCTTTGCTATGCTAAGCTAACAGGCCACCAGCGTTGTCTTTGTATTTACTGTACGAACACGAGAGTGGTACCGATTTCCTCATCTAATCACTAGAATAAAGAAGATAAGAGTAGTTGGAATTATTTTGAAATTTGCTTAATGTCTTATTATATAATATTTCGTGTTTGCTATTACATCCACGCACACGGGACAGTGGATGAATAATGCGTAGAAGCAGACTGAATTGTCTCCAGTGTTTATCTGCAATCACACAAAACCTTTGTCCATGGTTGCAAATTTAAACAGTAATGAACAAATTAATCTTTTATACAATAAATATTTCATAAAAATTACAATATAGGAAGTGTTGACCTGGTCAAGTGTTGACGGTTCACAATGGCAATGACATAGCTAACACGGCTAGAAACTGAAATGATCACCTAACTCATTTCTGAACTGAAATGAGTTAGGTGATCTTAACTGTGTTGTAGGAATGTTTCTCACAATATTTAAGGTTTATTCCTCTTGTAGAAGATTTCAGCTTCAGCAAAGGAAAGTTAGAACATGAACCCAAACTGTCTTATTTTCAGCCATTAGCTGGCTCATTATGCTCTGCGTGGTGCGTCCACCTGGTTTCATCCCGACGCGTCTTCAACGCCGCCTGAAGGCACGGGAGATCCTCCAGGCGTTGGGCTCCCTGTAGCGGTCGTAGAGCGGCTCCAGCTTCTGCTGCCTCTTCTGCCTGCTGAGGCGCGTGGGGTCGGCCACCCTGAAGAAGGCCGGGGCGAACTCCACCAGCCAGCGGGGGTCGATGGTGGTCACCTCCCGCATGTACTCCTTGGTCGTCAAGACCAGCTCGTGGTACACGAGCCTGTGGGAGGAATGACGAGGGCAAAAGTGATTATTTTCATTAACGATTAATTACTAATGGTCTGAAACAATTAGCTGATTAATCGGTTAGTCCACTGACAGAAAATTAATCACCAACTATTTTAATAACCAATAATTTCTGTCACTTTTCATGCAAAAATTACAAATATCCAATGGTTAAAGCTTCTCAAATGTGAGGATCTGTGGCATTTTCTTTATAATTTGTTAATCATTTCAACAATAATGATGATTATACAAGAAATCCATACGAATTCATTATTACAGACACAGTAAGTAAGGCTAAAGTGACGTTTTTTTTGAATGCAGATTAAAATCTCGTCAACGGATGTCAGGGGAGGCCCCCCCCCCAGACCAGCCTTTCAGGTCACAGCGAGGGACTCACCAGTCCGGCTGGCGGTTGAACAGAGTGCTGGAGGGGTGGAGGTACACCACCTGCTGGTCGATCAGGGTACGGTACCCGTCCTGAGGTTGCTTCCTGGCTGCGTTCCTGAAGAACCCGCTGCAGATGGCCTTCTGGACCCGCACCGTGGCTTTACCGCAGGACACCACATCCAACTTGTGTCTGAGAAATATTCAGTCTCGTTTAATAGTTCTATATAAAATAGATTTTCATAAAGACGTGTATGGATTACGTCTGATTGACGGTTTCCCTCACACCACTGAAACTTTTAGATATTCATTTCAATCTACACATTTTATAAGGCAGAATTTGCTCTCTGTTTTAAATATAATACTTAACATCAGTGTTACTCAGAAGAATGAAGCACAATTTTACATCATCTTTCTGTTTAAAAGCAGAGCTGGGTTTCATTTTCACTGGCAGACTACCTGTCCATGATGCTCAGCATCTGCTTGCGGATGTCCTGGGCTCTCTTTAAGGAGCGAGCCTGGATGAAGTTCTCAAAACACCAGGGGTTGGAGAACTTGTTGTTCTTCCAGGAGTTGTAGACCGCCAGCAGCGTGAGGTGGTCGCCCTCCGGCTGGAAGAACTTTGTCTTCTTCTGGTCGGCCTGGGCCTGTTTGTCCTGCAAACGGAAGGGTTGAATTTTTTTTTTTTCAATTTGTTTTGGAGGTTTTATTTCACAGAGGTGTTGTTTAATTATGTTTTCACACCAAAGATTTTGGAGAGAAAACGTTGCCGATTGTCATGAATTGAGCATTTGTATGTGTATGTTATAGCAAATCAAAATCAGGTATAAATCAAGCTCATATCAGGTGTGTGAGCTGCATACCTTTGGCCTATAAAAGATGTTCTGCACAGACAGCATGGAGACGATGGTGAGCATCTCTTCACTGCAGCCCAGATGGACGGACATGATCAACATTTTGCACAACATTGGCTCCAGAGGGAACTCGGCCATCTGAACCACAGAGACAGGTGTCGACGCACAGTTTTGAACGGCAAGTATGTTAAGTGTTATGTTGGACCCCAGGTCTGAACGGGTAAACATTCAAAAAAGTCTATAATAACAAGTGGCGTTCGTCTCTGGATCAGTAAAGACTGTGAGTAAATGCAGCTGTCACCGATATAACAAACACTGTTTAGCCTATTGTTCTCACCCTTCTACCCAGTCGTGTGAGTAATCCCTCATCGTCCAGAGCTCCCAGAGTGTAGAGCTGCTCCATGGCTGTGATCAGAGTCTCCATGGGGGGGGCGTCCATGAAGTCGAAGGACAGGAGGTCATTAATTCCCATGGCCTGGGGGTGGGGGCAGGAGGAGCAGAGGAAGAGAGAAGTTAAAATTAAATTTCTTGTGACAGACTCCCAGTGAAGGCCTGAGTCACTCTATTCCCAAAGGCCCCCCCCCCCCAAAAAAAGAAACAGCTAGAAACAGAGAGACTGATCCATTGAGGCATGATTAAAAAAAACTCCATCACCTTCAGCGACAGCACGGTGCTGGCCAGGTTGGTCCTCTGGATCTCCGGCACGTTGGACACGAGCATCTCGTCCCTGTAGGCTCTCTCGGTGTAGAGCCTGTAGCACTTCCCTGGGCCCGTCCTGCCGGCTCGACCCGCCCTCTGCTTGGCCTGGGCCTAAAGAGGAACCGGGGAGACGTCCATCCGTGAAATCACTACCACCGATTCCTTCCCACGGAATAAAAACTACCGAGGTCACAAAGATGGACAAATATAAAATGCTTCAATTTCCTAACGTTAATGGCTGTGTTTGAATGGATGACCTGTGAGATGGGAGTCACCACCAGCTGGTCGATGCCAGTCTTGGAATTATACACGATCTGCTTGACAAAGCCGGGGTCCACCACGTAGTAGATTCCATCAATGGTCAGCGACGTCTCAGCGATGTTTGTGGCAATGATGACCTAGTTGTGGGCAAAGGAACCGGAGTAATTGAGAATCGGTCACATACATTTAGATATTGTATGCATGTTCTCGACTTACTTTACTTAAATATCAATTTTTAAGTCATCTCCAGGTAACTGCATTCCGATTTCAATTAAAGAAAGAGTTGTACAATAAGTGATAGTCTCACTTATTTTACAAAATTCAGCAGAGAAAAAAAAAATACCTCTAAGGAAATTAAATGGTTTTAAAAAGTGAAAAACACAGAGTCCGGATCTCATCCAGCACCTTACCTTTCTGCTGCCTGGGGGGGCAGGATCAAAGATCCTGGTCTGCATCTCACTGGGCAGCGCAGAGTAAACCGGCAGAATAATCAGCTCGGGAACATCAGGCCCCAGCGTCTTCATCCGCTCATACAAGATCTCGCAGGCGGTGTCGATCTCTTCCTGTCCGGTCAGAAACACCAGGATGTCTCCTGGACAAAACAGACATAGAGAAGAGGAAGGTTATTCTTGAATGAAAAAGCTGATTCAAATTCCCTTTTCTCCTATAGAGACATGCCTTTTTTGTATTTACAAAACAACACAAGTATAATATTTTTTCAAATAGTCATTTGTCCCCAAGACACCAGTAACTTTAAATTCAAGATGGCTTAGGGAATCCTACTCCAGCATCCATACCTGGGGGCTCAGTTAAATGCATCTGCATGACGGTGATGAGGCTGGCGTCCAGGTAGTCTGTCTCGGGCTCTTTGGTGTAGAGAATCTCCACTGGGAAGGTTCTGCCTGGGATGGTGAAGATGGGAGCTTCGAAGAAGTACTGGGAGAACTTGACGGCATCCAGGGTGGCGGACGACACGATCAGCTTCATGTCTCTGCGTTTCTGTATCGTCTATAAGCCAGAAGTCGGAGGTGTCGGTAAGAACTAGGTGATTTTCCAGTGTTTTAAAAACATTTTGTTGGACGTGAGATACCTTCTTGAGGAGGCCGAAGAGCACGTCAGTGTGGATTGTCCTCTCGTGGGCCTCGTCCAGCATGATGAGTGAATACTGGCTCATGTCCGGGTCCAACAGACATTCCCTCTGCAGCATACCGTGGGTCATGTACTTGATGACTGTCTCCGTGCTGGTGCAGTCCTCGAAACGGATGGTGTAGCCCACCTAAAATCAAGGTAAAAAAAATATATAAATAACAGCCATCTTAAAAACCTAAACAACTCTGAAACGGATAAATGCTACAGGTGAAGAAAAGGCTCCCACTGAGGTCACTCACCTCTTGACCTAGACGGCAGCCATACTCCTCAGAGACCCTCTTGGCCACTGACATGGCAGCCACACGACGGGGCTGCGTGCAGCCAATCTTCCCCCGCGAGGTGTAGCCCGCCTCTGCTAGGTACTGAGTGATCTGGGTGGTCTTACCGGACCCGGTCTCTCCGACTACGATCAGGATCAGATTATCATGGACGGCCTGCCAAGAAGGAGAATGAATCAGTAGAGATATTGTAAGCTAACCTATTGTAAACTGGCTCTGTGGGCGGACGTGCATATCAGAGGTTGTAATGTGGGTCCAAGTCTAGTTCAGCAGCTTTGAGACATCCTTTAAAAGTCACTTCCTCCATTTCACACGGTCTCCCAATCATCTCCATACTTTCACACCGCACAATGTAATGCTGTGACTGTAATCCCACCACCGCTTGTACCTGAATTAGCTGGTTCTTTAGCTTGAAAATAGGCAGGCTCTCCCTCTGCTGCAGGATGGACAGCTCCGTCTTCTTCCCATAGGACACCTGGTTCCCTCCCAGGGCGTATCGCTTCCACTCCGGAAGATCGATGGGCATGGCACCGATGCCTCTCATGTTGGCGGCGATCTGCCTTCCTTCATCTTACAGGAGAGGGACAGTGAGTCGTGAGACGCGGAGTTTCCGGCAAGATCCATCCCAAGCCTCCTGTGAGCTACCATTTTGTTTAATTAAGATGGAAATCAACGATAATGAACCTCTCAACTAGATCTTTTTGTATTAAAACTATGAGTCAGAGGTAGTGACCGGGTGGAAGGAACTTGCAAAGCCTCCGATCTGCCCTTGGGCTACGGAAGACAGAGTCACAGTGCATTAAGTCTGCGTGTGGCAGAATAAAGGCATAGGGAAGTGAGATAATCATCTCCAGCCGTGGCATGTAGCAGTGTAATAGGCCTGGTGCAGGACAGATGAATTTTATTTTCTTAATTCTAAATCGCTGACACAACATGGATTGCTGTTGTCTGGTGATCAGTTTCCGATTGAATGTAATATTTATGGCAAAAAGATTTAAGTTTGTTCTACCAATGCTTGAAACTCACTGCAAGAAATCACATTTAAGTCTACAGCCTCATTCACAAAATAACTGCTGGATCACGGAAAACGTGTAGCCTGTGCTCTTACAGTCAGGCATCGGGTCGATCCAGTTCTTGTGGAGACCGGTGGGGATCGAGTCCATCTCTGCCGCGCGAGCCACCTGCTTCAGTTCCCGCCGCTCCTTGGCGAGGGCGCTCTGCATCATGGCCGCCTGGGACAGAGAGCCATCTGGATTCTAGTGGACGAGACCAGAACAACTGTTGGCACGCGCGTGGAGAAACAACCAGAAACATTTGCCAGACACAATGTGCTTCCAGGTAACTGATCTACTTTGTTAAAAATCAAAGATGAACAAGCACAGCGTCTCTGATGCAAAGCCCCCACTGTCGAACTCAGAGTAACAGCCACAGCGGTCGCCTGCACATGTTTGAGTCTTACAGCTGCAGTTTTCCTCTTTTTCATAGCTGCTGTTACTAATGTGTTTGTGTGTGTGCGTGTGTGTTTTTTAGATTTTATATATCACATTTTAAACCAATATGAATGCGATACTGTTACTAGGAAGAATAAAGAGGCCACACTGCCCTGAGTGTCACCGTTCGCTCTCTCTCCTCCAGAGTTTTCCTCCTGATTAATTTGAGATTAATCTGAGTCTGACTGGTCTTAATTTGTCCACATGGGGAATTAAGGTTGTGTCTTTGCTGCACATCTGAAGTATAAAACTGGTGTTTTTTTATTGGTTGTATAGGCTCTAGACAGGCAACGCTTTTTAAAGCTTAAAAAGTAACTTAACATCCCCTGATAATCATATTTGTCGACTTCTGGCGGTTTAACTTGTGAATTTTACTTGCAATAGATTTAATATCCGCTGGTGGTGGCTGTGGAACTATTTGCTACTTTAATTTATCCAACTTGTGATATTAGATACTGTTTAATGCAATATCCCAAAACACACAAAGAACCCTCCCCCCCCAAGTAACATTCTGGTTGGCCAGTTACGCCCCCTTGTGGTTTAAGTGTTAATCGTAGTTGCACAGTATCTGTTAATTTCTTTGCATATAAAGTTTAAACATGTTTCCATCTCCGGGTTTAAACTGATGCGACCTTTAATATTTTTTCATGTATATAAGATAAAACAGCCCATGCACAACTATAACTCGATTCCAAGAAATATTATTCATTCATAAGAAATATTAAGTAAAATATGCAAAGATTTGCTGAGACCACAAGCAGCTCTCTGCAGTCTGGATTTATACCTTCACTATTTTGACTGGGCTCATGTTTGAGCTCCATTTGTTGTGTCCCCTCAGGAACGGCGGTGCCTCTTCAACCAGATCTATCTCAATTTCTTCATCTGTGAAGGGAAAATTGCAGTTATACTTATAATGCAGGATAAGCTTCATTTTGCAAAAACTTCAGGAGCACAAAAATGTGAGATTTTACCTTCATCATCATCTATTTTTGGAAGGATTCCCGTCTCCTCATCGAACTCTGGGAATTCTTCTTTAGGAAGTACATTAGCTGCAATCATCTGATCAGGAGAACATATTTTTTAACATATAGTAAATGTTTAAAAACAAAACAAAACAAAACAAAACAATGATGATATCACCATTACACAAGGACTGTGAACGTATTTCATAAAATACCTGTTTAATTTCCCATTTTTCAAGGTCAGTTATCTTGGTGAGGCGTTTGTGTTCTGTTGGATTTTCTTCCGTTGCCAGCGCGCTAGCTTCAGTGGGGGGGTCAGGGTTTCTCATGGTCTCGTCTCCAACTCCAGCGTTCAGGTTTCTTCTTCGGTTGGGGTTCAGGTCCTCCCCTGTCTCCTGGTCAACGTCCTGGCCACAATAACCACAGAGTTGTTTTTGCAAAAAAATGGCTGAATTTGCTGAACAGAATTTTTGTTAAGAGATGGTTTTATTGTACTGTATCATAATACACATAATGTAAACAACGTGCCTATGGAGCAGTATAATTATTAACATTTGACTCCCTGGAATTGTCTAAAATATTGAGAATAATGTTTGAATTACATGGACTAATACAAATACTAAAGAAATTATACCCAGTACATCAATTTATGGTTAATATATACTATTTTCTTAACTTTATATCAACTGATTACTTTGTAGGCAGATGTAGAATAAAAGATAGAAAAAAATTGTAAAAACCAGAACTTTTTCTACAATATTAAACCATAAATGATGAAGCTGTGTCACCTTCATGCTGAGGCTGGCTTTGGTCCCAGTGAACGACAGCACTTTGACCTTTACCCTTTGGCCTCTGGTGACCACATCAGCCACATCTGCGATACGTCCTTCTTTGCGCAGCTCTGAGATGTGCACCAGACCCTCCCAGCGTTTTCTGCAGACGACGACAGTCACACACACCACAGGTTAGGATCAGTTATAGCCAGACACCAGGGGGAGAAGTGGAAAAAAAATAAAAAAAACCCACACTGTAACACTGAGTGAGTGTTTTTGTTACGTTATCAATTGTCTGACTGTACAATGAGGACAAATGTCTTCGGCATGAGTTTCCCAACAGCAGCAGGGCAAAAAAAACCTTTAATATTTTATATAGAAATAAAAAAAAAATGTATAGTGTTAAATTGGAAACGGTGGAATGAATAAGGTACAAGAAGGAGAAAAGTAAAAATCCTGAAAATAAAAATGATGTGCTTTTACTGACCTGAGGCTCTCTAACTGCACAAAACAGCCAAACTGCATAATGCTGCTTATTTTGCCGTTGTAGATGTCACCGACGACAGGCTCGTCCGGCAGAGGCCGATCAGCAGGTTTACCACACCACCTGTCCTCCATGTTGGTGGTGTTGTTGTGGTGGTTGTTGTTGTTGTTGTTGGTGCTGCTGCTGCTGCTGCTGCTGTCGTTGTCGACCCTGCTCGGGCTCGGAGGACGGTCGCTCCAGCGAGACGGCCGTTTCCTTTTCCGCTGGTGGTTCGTCTCCCCATCACGACCTCTCGATCCCGAGCGGGACCGACTTCGCTTACGTCCACTCTCTCCATCTGCGCCTCGACCTCTGTCCCCGTGCGAATTCCCGTCTGACCTGAAGAGAAAAACGAGAGATGTCGAATTTTTCGCCCCAGATGTTGCCAGTGTGTTGTGGTTATTAAGAGGTAACATAATTTTAGAATGTATCCTAAATTGCACATTGGTCTCTTGTATTGTCGGCGATAAATACCTGGTAGCAGAACTCGTCCCACTAACATGAGGCATGAGCATCTCCAGCTCCTTCATGGCTGCTGCTGCAACCTGCTCATCATCTTTATCTGGGTGAGGAGCAGGAATCTGATGGAAAAAGCAATAACAAGAGCTCCATAAATACTAAAAAACTGAGGTCGCCTCTTTAAACGCATAAACATGGCAGGTTTAAATGAGAATGAGAATGAGCGAGGGGAAGAAGGTGTCGCTGAAGGAGCCTCACCGTCCACACAGGATCATCGGGTTCACATAAAGCAGGGTATTTCTCTTTCAGCTTGTCCTTCTCACTCTTTGGCTCGACCTCTGGCTGAGGCGCTGACATGAAAACCACAGAGAACAAGTTATTTAACAGCTGCAAAACATAAACTACGACACATGCATACTCGAAACACATATGAGAAGTATTTGTACCTCGACTCGTGGATGGTGAGGGGCGCATTGTGTGGATAAGTGTGAGTAAATTACTACTAAGGGAATCCTGAGAGAAAAGAAATGTGATTAGCGAGACAGTATAAACCCACATTGGCATCAAAACTGGGAATGAACCGAGCTGGTTGTTCTGCCGCGAAACTCACCGTGAAATCCGCTCCATTTTCCGACAGAACAGCTTTAAAGTCGTCAAACGTCGGGTGTTTTTCCGCGAGGCTGATGATAAATTCAGCTGCAAAACAAGCAAGAGGTCGTCAGCGGCAGACTCCAGCGTCCCGCCCGCCGGCAACGGTCGGATTCCGTCATAGAGGCGTGTGTCGTGAGGCTCGTTACCTAAATCCTTCTCGTTTATTCCCAGGTGATTCTCCAACTCCGTGCAAACCTTGGACACCAGAGATAAATACTCCAGGCGTCTCACGTCGTCGGAGGCAGACATCTTTTTCTAGTTTGTTTACGCTACAGCTTCCTCTTTTCTTCTTCTTCTTCCGTCTTCGTTCTTCTTCTGCTTGTTTCAGCGACACGTTCATGGCGCTGCTGCCACCCAGCGGTCAACAGGCAGACGACGGTACAGACAGCTGACACATCAGCAGAGCTTCAGAACGATTTCTACTTCTACTCTTCTACATTCCAGATGAAAATGTGTTTCATTTGTACATTTACTTTAAGGCTTCAGTGACTAGTCACTTTGAAATTTGAGTTTTACACAGAAAACATGACCTTATTAAACACCATGTGTTATTATAGACAACCCAACAGTATAAAGTAGCTTAAATTAGCTCTTTAAAGTAGCTCTGTCGAGTCTGCCTGCATATCAATGAATCTGTACTAACACAACCTTCAGAGCGACGACATTTTTCTGCAGGACAAACTTTCATTTTGATACTGCAGGTGCATTTTGCTGATAAAACAGGTCAAATTTCTAGTGCTCTCACAAGTAACAGTACTTTTTTTGTTGTATTGCTATTTTTGTTTAACTAAAGGATCTTCAAGTGATTGAAAATGTAGTATAACCAGACTTGAACAGAGGGTGTTTCAGTGGTTTTGATTTCACGGAGTCAGGAACTTGCCTGGAAATTAAAGGCCCATATTTCCTCTGCTACGTTTGAAGTGGTTATCTACTTAGACACGTTTTAAACAGGTATTGTTTTTAAGAGAAGCCAACAAAGGAAAATGTGACATGTTGCTATTTTGACAGATTTGACATTATAGCTTATTACTTCCAGATTATAGATTATTCTGAGCAGTTGTGGGTATAATGTGTCACTTGAAATTTTCCTATTCAACATGTTGATTTTTAAAATTTATTTATCAATTTTTAAAAAAAACTTTTGTGTGCCTTGGGTAAACAAAAGCTATGACCCCAAAGTTCAAAAGTTCAAAAGTCCAAAGTTCCAACAGACTTTCAAAAAATGTAGTATTTAATGAGGACGTTTTCATACAGTTTCACTGGTAATTGTAGCATAAAAAAAGAAAAGAAAAGAAAAGAAAAAAGTCTCAGATAGACGAGTGAATGAAAGTTTACCGGGTTATAGTACAAAATGTATCAAACATTCAAGTTAGATTCTTATGGTCTGACCAAAAAGTACTGACTAGTGAAATATAAAGGTCCCACTATGTCTCAATCAGGTCCTGATTTCTCAATAATGGGCTATTAAAAATGTACAACATGAATATAAATAGTCCATTGTTTTGCAGATCTCCTCACAGAAGATTAACTTGAATTGTTCTTTTTTTAGCTGGTTCAGAGCTATAAAAAGTAAATAGCTCTGTTTTTTTTTTTTTCTAAAATGATGAAACTAAAATTCCCCCCCAAACCCAGACAGATGCACAAATGTAGGAACCGCTGGGGGCTAATGTACAAATTGTACAAATTTATAAAGGAGTGAATACACTGCTAGAAGCCGAGTTGTGATGATCCAAGCTTCCCTGGGCAGGACCTGATCACATGCGCGGCGCTGGGGCAGGACAATCCGCCGGTCAGCTGCATTTGTGACCCCCCGGGCGTCTTCAGCGCCGCCTGAAGGCGCGGGAGATCCTCCAGGCGTTGGGCTCCTCGTAGCGGTTGTACAGGGGCTCGAGGCGCTGCTGTTTCTTCTGCTTGCTGAGGCGTGTGGGGTCGGACACCTTGAAGAAGGCCGGGGCGAACTCCACCAGCCAGCGGGGGTCGATGGTGGTCACTTCCCGCATATACTCCTTTGTGGTCAAGACCAGCTCGTGGTACACGACCCTGTGGAGAACGGCAGGAAGTTAGGAGGCTATTTTTAATGTCCAAATTCCTTATTATTTTATAAATAGGACAATTTATTTCTTGTTAGACTGATAAAAGTTTGAACTGTCGTACCACTCCGGCTGGCGGTTGAACAGGGCACTGGACGGATGGATGTACACAACCTGCTGGTCTATGAGGGTTCTGTAGCCCTCCTGAGGATCCTTTTTGGCTGCGTTCCTGAAGAACCCACTGCAGATGGCCTTCTGGACCCGCACCGTGGCTTTACCGCAGGACACCACGTCTAGCTTGTGCCTGATCAGAAGAGAGAATGTTGGAGGCTCATGAGAAATCAAAGGATTTTAATCAAATTTCATTTCCTCTGTCCAACATGACTCTGTCATACCTGTCCATGATGCCCAGCATCTGCTTGCGGATGTCCTGGGCCCTGCGCAGGGAGCGAGCCTGGATGAAGTTCTCATAACACCAGGGGTTGGAGAACTTGTTGTTCTTCCAGGAGTTGTAGACCGCCAGAAGTGTGAGGTGGTCGCCCTCGGGTTGGTGGAACTTCGCCTTCTTCTGGTCGGCCAAGGCCTGCTTGTCCTTTAAAGAGAAAAATTAAAAAAAAAAATACAAGAATGAATGAGTGAAGATTTTAAAAAATAACTTGCAGTGTGAATTAATGTTTCCAATGAGAAAAAATAAGACAAAATAATGGTTGGACAGACTTTCTCTGAAAGCAAAAAACACCAAACACTCTCCTGAAAACATCCTTTTAAAGTTGCTCTGTGCTTCCAGCATGAGGACAAAATTTCAAAACTACTGATGAATTGTTAAGACAAGTTATGGTCCGAACTTTTCATTTTCATAAATAATCATAAATAGCGGACGAGTGTTTACGTTGTTGTGAGCCACCTTCTGACAAGTTACCTAAAAGAGCAATTGACGTAAATCCTTAGTAATACCAAAGTCAAAGGAGTATTATGTTAAGTTGTTTTTAATACCTACAGTGGGGCCCATGAGTCTGAGGACGCTTTTCATTTTACTTGAATGGAAAGTTGGTCTTGGTAGACAAACAAACTAACTATAACTAAAAACTCTATACTGTGCTATTTACTTCAATGTTTTTATCCTTTCCACACTGACATGGTACAAATCTTAATAAAATATCGATTCATTTCCATAGACATTTTCAACAAAAATATAAATTTTTGTTTAACCTGGTCTTAAATTAGTTTAGAGAACTGCCCAATCAGACGTTTTTTTTTTAAATACAGTCATTTCAAATGCAAAAGGTTTTTGTTGAGCATACCTTTGGCCTGTAGAAGACATTCTGCACAGACAGCATGGAGACGATGGTGAGCATCTCTTCACTGCAGCCCAGATGGACGGACATGATCAACATTTTGCACAGCATCGGCTCCAGAGGGAACTCGGCCATCTAGAAGACGGGATTCACAGAAAATGAAAGATAAACAGAACTGGATGACACTAGAGGACAGGAGGGAGGCGAAGGCCGGAGGAGAAGAGGCAAAGCGACCACATACTGCCCTACAATGACACATAATTAGTTTATTCTAACTACAAATTGTGCAAATGTGATTTATCTGCTCCACAGGCACTCCTGAGAGAAACCATCCAGCAAAAGCAGTCCTTACCCTTCTACCCAGTCGTGTGAGTAATCCCTCATCGTCCAGAGCTCCCAGAGTGTAGAGCTGCTCCATGGCTGTGATCAGAGTCTCCATGGGGGGGGCGTCCATGAAGTCGAAGGACAGGAGGTCGTTGATGCCCATGGCCTGGGGAGGGGTGGGAACGCAAATACAATAAGAAAGGAGACTTAAAAGCAAAAGCCTCAGCGCTTAGAGTTAGGTACACATTTCCACGGCATTAACACACACACACACTCTCTCTCTCTCTCTCTCTCTCTCTCTCTCTATATATATATATATCTATATATATCTATATATATATATATACACACACACACTATATTCACATGCTGCTGCAACTGTATACAAAAGATGTTAACTAATTACTTCCTGAGGCCAAATTAAGTGAGCAGCCATCAGCTTAAAACTACAATTGCTTAGACAAATGAAGACTAAAGGGAAAAATTCAGTGAGATGCCTTAGGCTCGACTATATGTTGCAATTGAAGGGACATTGAGTCTTTTTTTTTTCTTACCAATAAAGGGGCACTTTACTAGAAACATAGAATGTGCAAACATTTTTAATCAGTTATGGACAGTTGGAGATACTGTGTGTCTTAAATAGTTCCTGCCTGAGTGGTAATAAAAGCTCCTGTATTATCTTCTAATACATAACTGGTCCTTTCCTTCTATATCTAAAGTACATTTATAGCAGATAATCAGGTTCTGTGTGGGGTGAGACAAAGCCAAGCAGGTTGGCTGCAGAGCGACACCTCACCTTCAGCGACAGCACGGTGCTGGCCAGGTTGGTCCTCTGGATCTCCGGCACGTTGGTCGTCAGCATCTCGTCCCTGTAGGCTCTCTCGGTGTAGAGCCTGTAGCACTTCCCTGGGCCCGTCCTGCCGGCTCGACCCGCCCTCTGCTTGGCCTGGGCCTAATGGTGGCAGGAGAAAACAAACAAAGCAATTAAACAGCTTATAAATGAATCATCTAGTTATTTAAAAAGGTCTGGTTGAGTAAAATAACAAACCGAGTATTGGGACAGATTTTTGTATTAATATGTCCCAAAACATGTCCTGTCCATCTTTAAGATAGTGTACCTGTGAGATGGGAGTCACCACAAGCTGGTCAATGCCAGTCTTAGAGTTGTAGACTTTTTGCTTGACGAAGCCGGGGTCCACCACGTAGTAGATTCCATCAATGGTCAGCGACGTCTCAGCGATGTTCGTGGCAATGACCACCTATGGAAAACCAAGGAGGGAACGCAGGTTATTCCACATTTGCTCCACAGTCCAATAAAATATAAAACATTTTGTTCTTTTGTGCCAACATAATTGCCATCACCATCATTATTAAACTCAACTTGGGTTTACTTTTGTTACATGTTACCACATGGTTTTAGAATTGGAAATGAAGGCCAGCAAAGTAGCAGCAAAGACCCCCCCCCAAAAAAAAAAGTAAAAAAGTCAGCTTGTGATCCAAAAGACTATGGACTGAATATTTTATCAGGACATTTCAGACTAAAATGTCCATTTTATGGAAGTAATACAAAAATATAACAAAAACGACAATGACTTAAAATCAAACATGGATACAGATCCTGTACTGTACCATTGCAATTTTATAACAGGAATATATATATTTCCCCTCCTTTTCAAAGATATGTCAGATGTAGGCACCTTTCTGCTGCCTGGGGGGGCAGGATCAAAGATCCTGGTCTGCATCTCACTGGGCAGCGCAGAGTAAACCGGCAGAATAATCAGCTCGGGAACATCAGGCCCAAGTGACTTCATCCGCTCATACAAGATCTCGCAGGCGGTGTCGATCTCTTCCTGTCCCGTCAGAAACACCAGGATGTCTCCTTGACAGACAAGCGAGATGGAGAACATTCACAAGAGTCCAACGGTGAATAGACCGACTGCGTTCTAGAGATTTTTAAAATCATACCCGGGGGTTCAGTCAGGTGGATCTGCATGACGGTGATGAGGCTGGCGTCCAGGTAGTCTGTCTCTGGCTCTTTGGTGTAGAGAACCTCCACTGGATACGTTCTGCCCGGGATGGTGAAGATGGGAGCTTCGTAGAAGTACTGAGAGAACTTGACGGCATCCAGGGTGGCCGACGTTACAATCAGCTTCATGTCAGTGCGTTTCTGTACAGTCTGAGACACAACAACAATACTCAGCACCCTTTGAGTTGTCACAGTAAATAAATAAATAAATGAGCCTGAGACTTTCATCTCACTCACCTTCTTGAGGAGGCCAAAGAGCACGTCGGTGTGGATCGTCCTCTCGTGGGCCTCGTCCAACATGATAATGGCGTACTGGCCCAACTCAGAGTCTATCAAACACTCTCTCAGCAGCATACCGTCTGTCATGTACTTGATCACAGTCTCGGGGCTGGTGCAGTCCTCGAAACGGATGGTGTAGCCCACCTGGAACAAAAGATTAAACAAGGCTGCACTTTTGGGAAAGAGGCCCGAGAGCTCTGGAGATTTTTTTTTGATTCAACAACCCACACGGAATATGGAGAGAAAAAAAGAAAAGAAAAAGGTTTATCAACAGACGAGAAATCAGGAGGGTGACTCACCTCTTGACCTAGACAACAACCATATTCCTCAGAGACCCTCTTGGCCACTGACATGGCGGCCACACGACGGGGCTGCGTGCAGCCGATCTTCCCCCGGGTGGTGTAGCCTGCCTCCGCCAGGTACTGAGTGATCTGGGTGGTCTTACCAGACCCGGTCTCTCCAATAACGATCAGGATTTGGTTGTCATGAACAGCCTGCAACAGATAAACAAGAAGAACACACTGGTGCTTAAACTGAAGACTTTCCGCCTTTTCTTTTTTCTTGGACAGAAATAAAACTAAAATGTGTAACAAAAAACAAAATCAAAAAAACCCCAAAACACTAACAGAACAATGATATGTGACAATTCCACCACCTGCATCACAGCATCGACATTTATGTCTTTAATCACATTGCTGTAGGAGTTGTTTGGTATCATACTTTGTCAGCTCCAGAGGAAACAAATTAAATAAAAATGACGACAGGGGCTTAAATCTCTCAATTTGAATTTGGCAGATGTTTTCATTTGATGCATCTCAAATCGTAAATGTATTTAAGCATCAACATCTGCTTGTTAAAGGATAATCGCATTTTCAGGAGAATCTAATCAGAATCACTTTTAAAGTCCCTCGTGAAGCATCCAAATCAAATCACTGGAAATTTCTCCCTTTTGGGGTTTTGTCTCTGAACCGTGACGAACCTGAATGAGCTGCTCCTTCAGCTTGTAGATGGGCAGGCTCTCCCTCTGCTCCAGGATGGACAGCTGGGTCTTCTTTCCATACGAGGCCTTGTTGCCCCCGAAGGCATGTTTCTTCCACTCCGGGATGTCGTTGGGCATCATGCCAATGCCCCTCATGTTGGCTGCAATCTGCCTACCATCAGCTGTAAGGAAGAGCAGAAGAGTGCTTAGCGATGAAGAATAAAACATGTTCTTTTCTGTTTTTTGTTTTTTTTTACGTTTCTGCTAAAATCTCACTTCCGCATCCTATGGCAGGATAGTGCCCACCCCTTTGAGACGGTCTAGACCACCTGGGGCCACGGAGGGCATACAGGCACACTGAACCATGGCAAAACTACTGGATCCGGCCAGATAAAGGGCTGCAGGAAGCCAGATAACCATCTCCAGTGCTGGCAAGCCAGAGGGTCGCTGTCTGCTATCATGGAGGAAGTCTCATGCCTGACTCAGACTTTTTTTTTTTTTTTTTTTTTTTTTTTTAAAGGAGGCCTCCTACACAGAATTAATTCTCGTATTTAAAGCTTGCATGCCAAAATCGAAGATAAAAACTCAAAATATATGTAAACAAAACCTGCAGACAAGGGTTTAGATAATCAATGTAATAATTTCAAGCTAGCAGATGTTTTATGGCTAAACAATGATTTGATGAGTCATGCTCCAGCGTCGACATCTGCGACTTCAAAATGACTTAATATGAACATCCAGTCAGGTTTCTAACCGTCTGGCAGTGGGTCAACCCAGTGTTTATTCAGCCCCATGGGGATGGAGTCCATCTCTGCCTCGCGTGCAGCCTGCTTCAGCTCTCGTCTCTCCTTGGCCAGGGCGCTCTGCATCATGGCCGCCTGGGATAGAGAGCCATCTGGATTCTGCGGAAAGTGGAGGAAAGACACGGGGGTCACTTTCAGTGTGTATTTTAATGGGCCATAAATGCTTTTTATATCATGGTCTGTTGGTGCTGGACCGAACTCGGCTGGACAAAAATAATCTGCTCTTTTTCCAATATTAATTTTGCTGGCTATAACCAGATGCTGACAAATCAGACAAAATGTAAAACACTGAATTGCCCAATAAATAAATGAATAGATAGATCAATAGACAGATACATAGATAAATAAAGTGATAATGTACCTTAACAATCTTGACAGGGCTCATGTCCATGCTTTGTTTAGTGTGTCCCCTCAGGAATGGCGGTTCCTCTTCGACCAGCTCAATTTCCAAGTCTTCATCTGAATGAGAATAAACACTACAAATCAGTGAGCAGCCCAGTCTCAGTCATATTTCACAGACGTTTACACTAGTATAATGTACGGAGATATGGAGAAAATCTGTTCAGTGTGTTCTACGCAGGAAACAAGTGTTCTGTTATTATTACAATCTCTTACCCTCTTCATCGTCAACTTTGGGAAGGATACCCGTCTCGTCATCAAAATCTGGGAACTCTTCTTTGGATAGCACATTGGCGGCGATCATCTGTGAGCAGACAATAATGGGGGAATTGGCATACGATCAAATAAGCCTTCAAAGGGATTTGACGTTTTCCTCAAGGACTGAGGCGGCCTAGTCCAACTCTGAACTGAGAGATATAAAACCACGACGCATCGGCCCCACCTGTTTAATCTCCCACTTCTCCGGGTCAGAGATTTTGGTGAGCCTCTTGCGCTCCAGGGTGTCGTCCTGCTCCAGCTCAGGGGCGTGGCCCAAGTTCAGGTTGCTTGGCCGGTCTGGGTTCCTCATGGAGATCTCCTCCCCTCCGTCTGGGCCAACGTTCCTCCTCCTGTTGGGGTTCAGGTCCTCTCCGGTCTCCTGGTCCACATCCTAGCAGGGAAAGGAGAAGAAAATTAGAAAATCGCCCAGCTCAAAACCGAAGGAATAACAGTCTTTATTTATATATAGATTTTGCTGGATGTTGACTTACCTTCATACTGAGGCTGGTCTTCGAGCCAGTGAATGAGAGTACCTTGACTTTGACTCTTTGGCCTTTGCTGACAACATCAGCCACGTTGGCCACACGACCCTCTCTACGCAGCTCTGAGATGTGGACCAGACCCTCCCACCGTTTCCTACATGGAGACAACAACATGGCTGCCTTCACTGCCAGACTGAAAAATACATTTTTTCCCCTGCTCCATATGAGCACAGTGATGCATATGTGACCTGAGTGCAGACCTCAACAGCTGCATCCAATTTATAGAACTGATGTTTCTGATTGTTTTAAAAGAAACAAGAGTGATTCATTTAGAATGGTGTTCTTCGCTGCCACCCTGAAGTTAGGATAAAGTTCTATTTATGGTCAATTCATACTGACCTTAAACCCTCCAGCTGAACAAAGCATCCAAACTGCATGATGCTGGTGACTTTGCCGTTATAGATGTCTCCAACCGAAGGCTCCTCTGGCGGAGGGCGGTCCACATGCTTGTCCTTCCAGCGGTCAGAGTCCCTGTCTTGGTCTTTTCTGGGGCTGGGTGAACGATCACTCCAGCGGGAAGACTTGTCTCGTCTTTTGCCACGGTCCCTGTCTTTGTCTCTGTGCCGATCGCGGTCTCTGGACCGGGACCTGGATCTGGATCGGGATCGAGTACGGTGTCTTCTCTTCCTGTCCCTTTCCCGGTCCCTTTCCCGTTCTCTGTGCCGGTCTCTTTCCCTGCTTCTGCTGCGGCTTCGGCTGTGGCGTCTGCTCTTATCCAGCCTGCAAGAATAAGTGGGAAAATTACATAAGAGTAAACCGTTGATGTGTAGCAAAACAGTCGAATTCACACAATAAACTTCATAGCTTAGTGCATATTTGTCAAGTTGTTTTGGTTCCTGTATTTCTATATTTAACAAAGCACACCCATACTTCTACTTCAAGAAAGAAAATAAAAATATGACCCATGTCCGCAGTTGTCTCACCTGCTCTTGCTGCTTTTCGAGTCCGTACCACTGACACTGGGCATAAACATTTCCAGCTCCTTCATGGCGTCAGCTGCTACTTTCACATCATCCTCATCTAGTAGCTTCTGATAGAGTGAACCAAACAGAAACATTAGCAAAACATCATCTTTCATCGGTTATCACCTTTATTTAGTTTTAGTATCATATTCATTTTTTTGATATTCAGAACAACTAATTTTATTAGTACATTTAGTCACAAGCAGCAGGAGATCGTGTTTTGTAAATACAGGCAAATTTGAGGGCAAATGCTGCATTATAGTAGAGAAGTTGTTTGATGGGCACACAACTCCTTGTTCTAAGTTCAAAAACGCACAGAGCAAGGTGCAGACAAATGGTATCCTCAATGCAAGCCCAACAAAATTAAAAACATTTTGCAAAACTATTCTCAACTACACTTTGCTTCATTTAAACATCTTCAGTTATCTTGGCGTCATCAGAGTTACTCCTAAGGCTGTTTCCAGTTACCTTGTATACAGTGCACAGATTAGTAGTTTGACTTACAGATAACTGCGTTAATAAGAGAAGCTCAACAACAGCAATCAGTACATGCTTAAAGATTTTTATTTATACATTATTAGCAATGGTGATAGGAATGAAAGATGCCACCTAGAAATAATGGGGTTTATCGACATACCTTTGGTGCCGGATCATTTGGTCTACAAAGTGCAGGAAACATCTCCTTCAGCTTCTCCTTTTCTGTCTTCGGCTTGACCAAAGTATCAGAGGCTGAAAATGGGACGGATGTTCATTATACCGAGTTTGTGGTGAGGAAACTACGCCACAAAACATTATAGAAAAGAATGACAGCAATTATTGTACAACTAGAGACAACATACAGGCAGATATTACAAAATTGTCTGGGGGGTCTCTCAATAGACAAGATGCTTTTCAACTGATAAGAGTTAAACCCAAGCAGCCCCTATTTTTTCCAACTGAAATAAAGTACCTATAGCTCTGATTATTGGCAGCTTTTGTCATCTTTTCCATGGTACATTATAAGCACGTTAATGCCTTTACTCAACAGAAACTTTCACTTACCTTTACTTGTAGATGCTTTCGATGGTGGTCGCATTGTCTGAATGAGCCTGAGCAAATTACTGATGAGGGAATCCTACAATAAATACAGCAAATGAGAAAAACAAAACACATTAGTTACCAATTAGTTGACCAAGTGCCTAATGATCAGCTTTTATCGGTGAACTTACGGTAAATTCGGCTCCATTCTGGAGCAGAAGTGCTTTGAATCCGTCAAAGGTCGGTTGTTTTTCGGCGAGGCTGATGACAAATTCAGCTGCGAAAGAACGAAAAAGAAGGAAAGTTAACAGCGGGATAAACGTAAAGGTTGAGACCCCGAGGTCAGAAAATGAACCGAGGCAGTGATGAGGTGTTGCCACAAGCTTAGAACTGCAGTTACATTACAGGTGATAGTGCAGAAATAACTTATTTTCTGCTGAGAAACGCGATACTTCACCGTGACAACACACAACTTCTGAACAAAACACTGTAGCTCGCTGGCTAACAACAGCTAGTTAGCACAAGCTAGCTAGTTAGCCGAGGTTTCTCGCTCACGGCGGCGGCTCCCGGCCGCGAATAACTCACCTAGATCTTTGTCGCTTATCCCCAGATGGTTGTCGAGCTCCGTGCAGACCTTGGACACCAACGACAGGTACTCGAGCTGCGACAGCTCGTCCGCTCCGCCGCTGTCCGCCAAAGACGGGTCCTCGGCCTCATCTACCCCGGAGACGTCGACGGCCACGGCGACCGACTCAGGGAAAACCGAGGCCTCGGCCTCATCTACCCCGGGAGAGTCGACGGCCGCTCACGGCGACCGACGGAAAAACCGAGGCCTCGCCTCATCTACCCCGGAGAGTCGACGGCTGCACGGCGACCGACGGAAAAAGTCTCCATCAAAAACCGAGGCCTCGGCCTCATCTACCCCGGGAGAGTCGACGGCCGCTCACGGCGACCGACGGGAAAAACCGAGGCGTCGGCCTCATCTACCCCGAGAGTCGGCGCTCATCGACGGGAAAAACCGAGGCCTCGTCCTCATCTACCCCGAGGCCACGGCCTCATCGACGAAAAACCGAGGCCTCGGCCTCATCTACCCCGGGAGAGTCGACCGCCGCCCACGGCGACCGACGGGAAAAACCGAGGCCTCGGCCTCATCTACCCCGGGAGAGTCGGACGCTCACGGCGACCGACGGGAAAAACCGAGGCCTCGGCCTCATCTACCCGGGAGAGTCGACGGGCGCGCACGGCGACCGACGGGAAAAACCGAGGCGTCGGCCTCATCTACCCCGGGAGAGTCGACGGCCGCTCACGGCGACCGACGGGAAAAACCGAGGCCTCGGCCTCATCTACCCCGGGAGAGTCGACGGCCGCTCACGGCGACCGACGGGAAAAACCGAGGCCTCGGCCTCATCTACCCCGGGAGAGTCGACGGCCGCCACGGCGACCGACGGGAAAAACCGAGGCCTCGGCCTCATCTACCCCGGGAGAGTCGACGGCCGCTCACGGCGACCGACGGGAAAAACCGAGGCGTCGGCCTCATCTACCCCGGGAGAGTCCACTGCCGCTCACGGCGACCGACGGGAAAAACCGAGGCCTCGGCCTCATCTACCCCGGGAGAGTCGACGGCCGCTCACGGCGACCGACGGGAAAAACCGAGGCCTCGGCCTCATCTACCCCGGGAGAGTCCACGGCCGCTCACGGCGACCGACGGGAAAAACCGAGGCCTCGGCCTCATCTACCCCGGAGAGTCCGCGGCCGCTCACGGCGACCGATGGGAAAAACCGAGGCCTCGGCCGGCGACACGTCCGGGTCAAAGGGTCGCTTCTTCAAAACCGCCTCGTCCCGCAAACCGCACATCGAGCAGACTGACACTGCACTGACAAAGCTGGCGTTAAAACAATTACCAAACCATAATCTAAATCCCTCTTTTAGACAATCCTCTTACCATTAATGTCTTAAAATATACCGAAACACTGCAAACGGTCTAAACGGGTTTTAAGGAAATTAGATTTAAAGCGTCGTCCCGGTCGGGCGGACTTTTAGACAAAGTGGGACGAGGGATTATTCCAGGTCGACAAGGAGTTTCAAGCGTAAAAAACTATTCATGGCAACAGGACGCTTGTCCAGTTTAACAGTAGTTTACATAATTCTATACCTATGTACAAAAACAGGAGGTGAAATGCAGCGGTGGTCAGTATTTTACATTCATTAGGCGACAGGAAATGACACTGCTGGGGGAGAGAGAGGCGAAATAAAACACATCCGAATAAACACGTTTGCTCGGATGCACGATCCGCTTTGATGCTTTGATGCTCGAAGCCCACGTCGCTATGAATCGACCTAAAATGATTTCTACCATCCGATTTCACCGCAGGCTGCTCGATGAGAGCCCGCTTAAAAGTGGGGGGGATTAAAAACAAACAAACAAACAAACAAACAAACAAACAAACAAACAAACAAACAAACAAACAAACAAAAGGCACTTTTACTGAAGGTGACGTACTGTTAGAGTCTAAAGAGAGATTTCCTGAGGACTAAACTATATCAGTTTAACACAAAGGGAAATTATTCCCTGGCCTCAGTATTTTTTAATGTTGCATGTAGGGACATTAAACCCTCAACCCTCATCCTGCAGCTTCGGGATGAGCGGGGAGCGCCGACAGCGAGCCGGGCCCTCGCCACGTGGGCGATGAGGCCCTTCGCCGCTGGCGCTCTTTGGACTCGGCGGGAGCGAACCCCTGCAGCCGGGAACGTCCTCCCTCCCTCCCACAAAGGTAAAGAGGCCGTTTATAATGAGGCCTGTTGAGGTCCATGATTTTCAGAATGAGCTGATTAACACTCACGTACTTGTTTATCACAAGGTCAGAGAACAGAGTGTTGAGCAACAACAAGAAATATTTAAAGACAGATGAACTTCTTCACCTTCTCCTTTGCCCTAAGAGGCATCACCATGCACGGTCATGAATAATGGGGATGTACTCATTAGGAGGTTTTTGACTCACGGAGTCTCAGAACTGTTGTGTCACCTCGTGTGTGCCGGGGGGGGGGGTGATGCATTGGAGAGGTCATATGGTGTTTACGTTGGGAGTGTATGCTGCCGCTGGGATATGGGACGCATTTTTCCTCCCCTCGTCCTGGGATAACCCTCCATAAACCTCCTGCCGTGTCCCGAGCTCTCTGGATAGTCCTATGGAGCCTCCCACACTTCAACACACACTGTCCTCTCTACCCCCCCCGCCCCGTCTTTAGTTGGTCTCTAAGACCCCCACCTCTAATCTGCTTAATAAACCTAATCCTCATTACCCACCTCCAAACATACCTCTCATTCATCCGCCTCTTCAGGATTCCTGATCAATAATTTGTAGCTTCACTTCGCGCTTATCACGAACACCCGTGTTTCTTTAAAAAGCCTGAATTTTTACATTTTCATGTCAGTATGTTTACTTAGGCGATGATGGATCCTGTCGGAGAAGCTTCCATCCCAGGAGGTCGCTTTCCTCAGAAGTACCACACAGTTTCCAAGTCAATGTATTTTTTCCTCTTTTTTTTATATCCAAGTATTTCTCCCCCTTGTACCAATAAAAATACAATCTGGAATGTATTTCGCTCTTTGACTTTTTGGGTACCATATTAGTAATGGAAAATATGTTTATAGTATAATTCATGGAGTAACTTGAGTGTTATTAAACACCCCAAAATTTATGCAGTCCAGTTGCAGCCAAGATTAAAGTACTGTAAAAGCTCAGTGCATATACACAACATGGCCAAAAATATTTGCACCCTCGAACTTTTCACCCACGTGATTGTTGAACCCTTTATTCCTAAAACATGGGCACTAACATGCTGTTAATAACAGCCACTGCGCTTCTGCAGGGACACTCCTGGAACCCGGCTCCAGGGATCTGCTGCCACTCAGGTCCAACGCTGATGCTGGGTGATAAGGTCTGGCTCTAGGTCGGGGTCCCAGTTCACCCCGAGGGCCGTTGGATGAGGCCGGGGTCAGGGCTCCGTGCAGGCCAGTCCAGTTCTTCCAACATCGGACTGGGGGGAAAACCATTTTTTTTTTTTTAATTTTATGGACCTGGCTTATACTGTTGAAACGGGAAAAGACATTCCCTCCAAGCTAATGCCATAAAAACCAGACGCACAAAATTGGCTAAATATCATTGTGCGTTGGAAAAAAAAAACCCCAAATGGTTAAAACATCTCAGGAAACACAGTCACTTAGTTTCCTTCCTGAAGTCAGTTGATAAGATCAGTCTCTACTCTCATGTCTGTGAGTTTAAATGAAGCTGGGCGGCGGCAATTAGCTTAGCTTAGCATAAAGACAGGAAGTGGGTGGAACCAGCAAGCCTGGCGACCAAAAGCGCAAAAATTACAGAAAAAAAAAATGTATCTAAAAGTGAAATGGAGAAAATAACCACTAATGGTTTTATTGGCGGTTACGTCTGTTGGTAGACAACAGACGGGTGCGGCGACCTGTTTTCACAGAGAGAGAGTCAGACAGATAAAGAGTCGTTCATCAAAAAGCAGTTCCACCACATAACTAACAAAGTAAACACGCTGCAGGCTTCGGAGGCGGTGGCGGGTGGGGGTCTGAAGGTTACAGGGAGCCGGGTCGGACCAGTCCCTCCAGCTCTCTCTGCCTTTATGCTAAGGCGATAGCCTCCGGGCCCTGGCTCCATTTGCAGGGCTTGGTTAAGGGAGCGGCATCGATCCTCTCATCTAACGTTCGGGCAGAAAGCAAACAGTCATCCAACAACGTCAAGCTGTTGCTCTAAGAAACCCCTCAACTGGAACTAAGGGGCCCAAACCAAACATTTAAAAAACAGACCGAGGTTTTTTAAAAAAAGTGTTGACCATATGGTTTATATATAAGCAGACAAAATGTCCATTTAGAATAAGTCCAGGTAAGAGCAACGATGGAAACAAGGTGTCCAAACAGGTGGCACCACACTGCTGCTTCAGATCAGGGCCTTTTTAAGACTCCTACAATTTTATATATGTTTTTCTCCCAAGGTGAATTTATGTGCACTGCTACGGATCCGGCCAATGTTTATTGAAAAAATGTTTTTCAAATACTGCATTTACCCCCCAGCCTGGCGTCGGCCTCCAGGATAATGTATACGTTCTCTACGGTCGGGGTCTGCGTGAGGCCAAGTCTCTAGCTCTGCCGTCCTCACCTGACCTGATCCGAGAGGAAGCGGGGAAACGTATGGGCGACGGCGAGGGGAGGGGGCTCGCATGTATGTGTGTGTGTGTGTGTGTGTGTGTGTGCGCGCTCACACTTACATAAGAGGCTTCTAATGTAAACAGAATACATGCTGGGCCGGCCACACATGCACGTGCACATTTACATACACATTCGCACGTGCACGGCCCTCGACGTCCTCGCAAGTGTGCGACACATAAGAGAGGGGGGGTGCGAGGATTAGACGGACTGAGGAACGGGGATGAAAGGAGAAAAAGAAGGGAAGAGAGAGAGAGAGAGAGAGAGAGAGAGAGAGAGAGAGAGCTATGGTTGGAGCCAACCCATAAGATTCTTCAGAGGGAGAGAGAGACTGTGTGTACAAAAGAGTGAAAGGGACGGAGGGAGAGGTATTAGTCGGCCGTCCTGTCTCCCCTGGGTCCCGGTAGTTGGATTTTTGCATTCTTCTGCTCCACTGTCCCGGTACACAGTGTACAGGACACACATGTTCATCTTAGCATGAAGTCCTTTCAGGCCCTCTATGCATGGAAAAAAAAAAAAAAAAAGCGAGCTAAAAGAGAGACGAAAAGCGACGTGGGCCTCGCCTCGCCGGACCGAGTTACGGGGCCCGGTCGGCGGCGTGCATGTGTCGAGCCGCCGTGCATGCGCCTGGTAGGAAGGCAGGTTCGGGGGGGTGGGGGGGGGTCTGCAAACAGTCTTTGAGATTCGAGCGTACACCGCAATTGACAGCACAGCTGGCTGCAATGTTCTCCCACTGCTGAGTGGAAAATTCCTGCTATGACGGAGCACGGAGCATGAAGTGTGTGTATGTGGGAGAGAGAGAGGGAGAGGGTGGGTGTGTGTGTGTGTGTGTGTGTGTGTGTGTGAGAGTGCATGACACACACACACACACATTAGGAGTGGAGAGAGAGAGAGAGAGTGAGAAGAAAGGAGGAGGGCGATCCGAGGGGGCCGGGCCGGCGTCCAAACAGCCGGCGAGGGATTGGCTGGCGGAAAAGCTGCCTTTGTGAGATCACAGCCCCCACAACAGCTTCCACCCACACGGCAGACTTCATGTGAAAAGATCCACCCTGCCCAGGCTGAAATCAAATAATTAAAAATCAAAATATGTGTTTTTAAAAAGTGTTATAGAGGAAGAGGCAGTCATTCATATAAGTGACGGGAGTCAATTATATAATTGCTCCGTGGCTGAAAATAAAATGGAAAATTAGCCTCTATAATATTTCCTCCTGCTCCACCGTTGAATTCGGTCACACGAATGACGTAACCTGACGGATACTGTGGGTCTGACACAGGATCAACCCGGTCATCATTCGAATCCACCCTCCGTCCGAAGTTTGCCCTTTTACTCATTTACGTATTCGTATTTCTTCCACTTAAAGACGGCTTGAAGTCCTGTTATCTTATCTTATCTTATTTTATTTTACATGCTGCCTCCTGCCCGTGCATCTGTTTAATTAAAGTATTAAAAAAAAAAAAAAGGTTACATGACGGCGACAAAAAAGAAAAACGACCCCGCTCTTTATCGTCCGGCCACCAGATGGTGATGCACCGTCGGACTGGACGCGTCCCCCTGGAGACCCCCCCCCCACCTAAGACCTTCATTCAATGGACAAAACCAACGATCGAAGACTCTTCAACCTTAAACACCCCCCCCCCTATTTTTATGTTTTCATTTTTTTAAATGTGGTACATTTTATTGGCTCACAAGCCAATTTTTTTTATTTTTTAGTAAAACGCATATTATTTCTCCATATTTGTTTTATTTGGTTTTCCGCTGGACTCGCTAACCCTGATCCAAATCGCCGCAAAAACCCGCGGCAGAAGGATCATAAATCGCATGAAATGAGGATTTACGACATAGGTGTAATAATGTCGAGGTTTTTGTTCTCTTTTTTATTTTTTCCCCTCCCCCAGCATTTCACCAAACGGACCAGACCGGAGCTCCCCGAGGGCCGATAACACATTATCAGCAGCGATCCAGCGAATTAAACAACTTATTTTTCTTTTTTCTGACTAATCGTGGGGGCCCGGCAGCCCTCCTCCCATCTCGGGGGGGGGGGGTTGGAGAATTAGCAGCCGCGGACCAGCTGTCTCTCACTGGGAAAACCTCGCAGCTCTCCGAGAGCCATCTGATCTGATCTGTCAATAAGTCGGACAGGATGTGCCGTGACATGTGCTGATGAACTGAGCAGTGCTGTCAGCCCCCCCCCCCCCCTCGTCGCCCCCATGTCTCTCCACCCGGACACTGATTCGACCAGACAAACCTTGTTTACTCCTCATTCGGTCCTTACTTCAACCCACTGACTCGACTTTTTTTTTTTTTTGCCACATGTAACTGTAAAAAACAAACAAACAAACAAACAAACCACTAATAAAAAAACATGATCCTACCGAAGGGAGGTGCTCGCTCACTGCCGGCAAACGTCGCCGTCCTCGGTCGGTCGGGCGGGATTAAGTGCTCATCTTGGATTATGGCACACGGGGACATTTACATTTTCATCCATTAGTACTGAGACCTGAGTCAGGGCTGCAGAGAGGTTAGTTTTGGTTTTTAAAAAAACTGTTAAAAAGTGCTAATGCACGTTTTCATCTTTCATTTTGATCGAATAATCACTTCACGGTCACATGGGAAGAAAACGAACGACCCATGACGTATCCGTCAGGCACCGGGAGTGGATATCGAGAATATAGCCATCAATAACCTTCGATTTAATTATAGAAAAACGACACGTTTTGATTGATTCCCTGACAACAAATCTTCTACATTTGCTGCCACACAAGCAAAATGTAGAACCGCATAAAACAGGGAGACAATGAGGTGATAACAAGAAGTGGTTTATGTCCGTTTAATTTATTAGTTCATTATGAAAGAAAAAAAACAAAACAAAAAAACAACGTTCCCAGCATGTAACCGCAGCCGTGCCGGAGAACCGAGAGCCAATAACAGACCAAAGAGCCAGTGGGATGTAAATTTAGTCACATATTTATTACATAAATATATAGTAAAATAGACCAGCGACAATTACCATAAAAATATCTTCCTTTTAGAACCCTGACCATAAACAAAGATTTGAAAATCACACATTGACATTTACAAACACGCTGATTGTCTGGACCTGTCGTAAGCAGCCCACCACAAAAAAAAAAAACAAAAAAACAAAAAAACAAAACCTGACATCACACCACCCACTGAACTCATGTCGGGAGGAGGAGGAGGAGGTGGAGGAAGAGGAGGTGGAGGTGGTTAAAAAAAAAGAAAACAAAAGGGCTGTGGTGCGTGCTCAGTAACAGCAGGGGGAGGGGATCACGTGGGGGAGGACAGGTCCAGGTGAGGAGGGTCTGGTGGGTGGTGTGGGTGGTGTGAAAGGAGATCACAGTAGATATTCGGAGGTTTCCTGCGCATGTGTGTGTGTGTGTGTTTGTGTTCGTTTGAGAGAGACGAGACGGCGCGAAAAATTCATTTGACCCACAGAGCGTTGCCTAAAGCTCGACGTGTGTCCTTGCATCTTTTGTTTAGTTTTGTTTTTTGCCCTCGGCTTCATGGGAATGAATCCTGAATATTGTTCCTTATGTTGCTCGACACGCCTGCGACGGCAATTAAGTCTGAGATAGATAGAGAGAGAGAGAGAGAGGTAACGAGCGAAACCTCAGTAGTAAAATAAGCTTTTTAAGATTTCGGACTCTCGTCATTGTCCGGTTCCAACCTGCACCGGGTACGAGGAGCTTTCGGGGTCTGAGCAAAGTTAGGGCGATTTACGTCGTATCACAGCCACAGGAAAGTGAAGTGGATAAACTCTTAAATAGTCTCCGCTACTCTATGTGTTACCCTGAAAAGATAATGACTATCTGGCACCTCTGGATAGAGACTGGAGAAGATCTCTACTCTTTGTACAGTGAATGGCCATGTGTTTCCCTGCATACTGTTGTTCTGTTTTTCCCAGTGCTTTGCAGCCGGCTCTAGCTCGGGATGCACCTGCAAACAATGTTCTACGCTGCACGCCCGATGTTTTATCTTACACATCAGATTTCCATCAGTTTTTTTGTTTTTTTTTCTTCATATTTTGGCTTCTTATTCTCTCTAGAAATCCTCCTTTAGCATGTGACAGCCTAAGTTCTGATCCAGGACCAGGCCAGTCACCGCCTGGCTAAAGAAAAACAAACGACGACGATGACAACAACAAAAATCGTTGGGGGGAAAAATGTGGGAAATTAAAAACTCTCTGGATGGCGGAAAATGTTCTTAGCTACTTGTAAGGCGGGGAAAAAAAACCCACTGAAAGGCAGAGGCAGAGTAATAATAAGGATTTTTAAAATAAAATTCTGACCAAAAAAAGGCCTCGATACTATAGATGCAGTATAAGAACTGGGTACTAGACTCCAAGATGGTTCCCGGTCTCTTGAATTTAAAATGCTCTATAGGTTTTCCTGCCTTCAGTGTTCGCTTCTGCGTCTCGTGGCCCGATGCACATGTACATTAGCGTTTTCTACCTCTGGGCCCGGCCTGCCCGTTGCTGCTCGGCCCAGGGACCTTACAATGGGACGAATATATCGCACACGTAGAAATGGCTTTTCTAGACTCCGGCAACCTCAAAACCTTTGAGGATCAAAAAAAAATTAAAGAAAAAATAATAGAGCAGTAATTGACAAGGTTCTCTGGTGGAGGGGCCCTTTTCTAGAGACGTGTCTTTTATAACGGGGATCGGAGGGGGGGGGCGTTTCTCAGCAGCACCACGGATGTCTGGATCAGAACCAGGACCTTTTCCTGCCGATCTTTGCGTTACTGTCGTTACTTTGCATTTGCCTGACATCGATATTACGCGCCATGGGCCGGCTTCGGAGGAAAATAACTTTCTGGGTCCGGGACAAGCGACACCCTATGGGACTTTGCTGTTCTCAGTTGCCTCCGGAGACACTAGGACTCGCCCGGTTTCTAGTTTGCACGGAGCGCCGCGGTGACGGGCCTCAACGCGACTGACTGTCTTTGGCACCTTCTAACCATCCCTGACCCTGACCGGAGAGGTCATGACCCCTGAGTGTCTGCAGAACGCGCCATCGTTCTCCCAGCAGCCTCTGCAGTCACAGTGAAGCAAGGAACTCTTGAAGGCGTGATACAAAAGTAAAAAAAGTGTTTGTATTAGCTGTTGCAGTGAAGGATTTTTTTCTTAATAGCTCATTTGCATGTTTATTTATTTTTTTGTATGTTCTGTAAAATATCTACTGCTGGTTTAAAGTCACGGAGTTATAGAATGTGTTTCCATAGTCATATGTACACGAAGCAGGCTGAACAGGGTCCTTGAGTAAAAATCCGAGAAAGACGACGACAGAAAGTCCCAAAAGAAAACAACAAATCAACACCGAAAGCCCCGAGGTAACTCGTTTGAGGTTTACTTCAGCGCGCTTCCGTCGGCCGAACCTGCGGAAAAGTCTGGACGCCCGTTTGCCATTTGCAGAAGCTGTCGTGGTTGAGCGGATCGTCCCGACCCTTGAACCCGGCATCTGTTGAATCGAGACGGAGCAAACTCTAGGCCCACTCGCTCCGAAGAAGGTTCCCCGACCTCCGCCGCTTTCTCTTGGTTCCGCATAAGTTCTCCGACAAACTCGCCTCTTTCGACCCCATCTTTTTTTTTTTTCTTCTAACAGGACAGTGGATAATAGAAATAGTCAATACAGAGACACAAGTAGTTCATAGACATTAGTACAACATACCCCCCCACCCCCATCTAGAAAACCCGAGTCGCACATGGAAACATCTACCAGCACCGACTACTCCATATGGAACGTAGAACGCGTCCACCAGGTTATCTGCCTTTTTGTTTTTTTTGTGAAACATTGGTCAGGTTGATGAATTGACAACTGGAACATAGAGCTAACAAACAAAAAAACAACAACAAAACTTTGAAGCATTTTGTGTTTTTGCAAAAAGGTTTTTTTGTTTTTTTTTTCAAGAACATACCATGAGCATGCTAAGCTTTCTGTACATGCAGCACTTAGTCCTTTTCTGCTGTGCGTAGAAAGATGGTGGACATGAAGCAGTAAAAAAGAGGCGGCCATTCGTCGACTCGGACCCGCGACTGGGCCGAGCCCGTTTCCTTATGAGCAGAGGGCGTTTCCCCTCTGGCTTTGCATACGACAGGGTTTATATACTGCATATGCTGGGAGGTACATGAGCGAGGTAACGGTGTGTGGGTGTGTGTGTGTGTGTGTGTGTTCTATGGGTGTGGTTGACAGAACAGAGGACAAAAAGGAGACATGTTGGACTAAGAGCGAGACAGAGAGCGAGGGAGGACGGAAAGCACCCTTTGAGGCCGGTTTAATCAAAACCTGAGCAGTTCTGAACCAATTCAAAACCTTTATCTTTCTACCTGACAAACATTGCATATATATATTTATTTTTCTAATTCCTCACAAGCACCGATCTCCCCAAACTACGACGCCGTTCAAGTAACTCGTCTAACCTCTGATCTATATTTCTGATTGATAGACTATGAATAAATGAGCTCATTCGTGTGTACATTCTTAGCTGTCTAGGCATGCGATTTCCCACCTATTTCCTTTTTTTTCTTCTTCGTTTTTACAAAAATATCCCCATGACTATAAATCTCCTCGTAGATAGTCTGAGCAGCACTTAAAAAACAACAACAACAACATCATCATCATCATCTCGCAAGCCGACGCCACGATACCTCCTTTAAGTGCTCTTAGTTCCGTCTCGGGATTTTGGTGTACTGCTAGGCGACGGTCTCCGGGGCGGGACAGAATCAGGAAAAAAAACAAAAACAAAAACAACCCCCCCCCCAAAAAAAAACCCAAAACCCTATTCAATGACAACCAGCGGTCAGATCACGACACAGAGCAGCCAAATTACGCTCTGTCATTGGGGACTGGAGTGAGTGTTACCTCACAATCGATGCAAAACTCTGCGTGGTCAACGCCTCATACTCAACTGTTAAATTAGCCGTATTTCAACAGTCGCGATTAAAAAAACCAAAAAAGCAAAAGCATGCACCTTAATGTTTAAATAGTTTTACCTTGGCACTTTGTTTACATCGCTCAGCACACGGGCTTTAACTTTTACCGACTGATTTTTGTCGGCGTGCCATCTGGGCCATGTTGTTTTGTGGTGATGACCCGAAAGGTCACTCTGGGGAACCTAGCGGCGGCTGCCTATCGCGCCGACTCGGATCCGAACTCGGCGGCGCGCGTATTCCAGAGCGCGAGCCTTCGTGACAAATCCTCCGGCGCCCCTGTTAAAAACACGCCCTGGAACGACGCCACGGCCGAGGCGATCGATGGGGCTGAAAACCGGACGGGGAGGCGACGCTGCAGAGCTCCGGGCCTTTGTTGTGGGGGAATCGTTGCAGCTTTTCTTTTGAGATATTACCCGCTCTCGCGATTCGAGCTTCACCTCCTCCGCCATCCACCGCATATACGTACCGACCCCCCCCATCCTCCCCTTTTACCCTCTGTTAGCCCACTGAACACAATATTAGTTACATTCTTCAGAGGAAATAACACAAGTCTACAACAGGACTCTGTTTTACAGACTTGTGTCACGTACCGCGGCCAGAAAAGGTGCTTTTTCTTTCTTTTTCTTTACATTTTTTTTTTTTTTTTTTTTTTTAAAGGGGGTTTGGCAGGGTAAGCAAAAGCAGGTCGATCAGAAAATCAGCACCACAGACGTTCAGGGCGAAGCGCGCGCACACGCACACGCACACACACACACACACACACACACTTACATGAACACGGACGCTGACGTTCACATGCACACGGCTATATGTACTGTATATGACAGCCTGGGTTTCAGCCATGCCAACCTCTCGGTACATGACAAAGTTCAACTGGTAAAGCAAACTGAAATAGAAACAGGGTGCTGTGGATGGAAGAGGTCCCCCCCCCCCACACCCACCCCGGGGGGGTTGGAGAGCGCCCGGCTAGGATGGGAGCCAAGCGCTGCTGTACGTAAACCATTAGCCGAGAGAGGGAGAGCTGGGTATCGCTGCCGGCACTTTGACCGTCGCAGCGCTGACGGCGAGGGGCTGAATTTTGCCTTTTTTCCCCTGGACGCTCTGGCACATGTTCGTGAGAAAGTTCAAAATGCGATTTGCTTAGTGTCGCATGCTCAAACTGGACTTCAAACTGGAAATAAAAATCATCTGGCCCAATAAAAAAAAGAAGAAAAAAAAAAAGAAATAGAAAATAATGATGAAAAAAACAAAAAACAACAAAAACGTGTTTTCGCTGTGGTATGGTGGCCCGTTTCCAACAGGAATAACTACAATTAAATAAAAATTTAATTTAATTAACGAGGCTGTAAGTCATGAAATTATGTCAAACTAAGTCAGGCTCTTTACGCTAATATGACAAGGATTTGATATATTAATCAGATTTATGTTTGATTAATATATTGAATATATAATACAGTCGCATGTTTAGAATTTTTAAATCAAAAATGAGATAGTGAGTCACAATTTTCAGATGATGAGTAAAAATCACGAGACTCTATGTCAAAAAAGTTCCCTTTAAATGGAAATCACATCACGGTAAATCATAATTTTTAAAAATAAAAAGTCCAGATTTTGACAGTATCTCATCATTTTTGATTCAACACGAGTCCTTTATTATTTTTCTCCTTCCTAACATTTGATTTATTTTTTTTCCCTCCTTTACCTTGAGGGAAACGGGCGTCCACACTGTGCAGCGCTAAAACCCCGACAGACACAACTCACAAACACACAACTCACTAAACAAACCCCCCACACACACACACACACACACACACACCATCACTCTCTCACCTCCGCACATGAAGAAATATGTTTTCATTTAAGGGTTAAGAAAGCAATGAGGGCATCATCGTTTATGGTTAGGGGGGAGACTCAGCGTCCAATTCTCCTTTTTCTTTTTTAGAACCTGTAACATCTTTATCCCCCCTTTTTTTTAAAAATCCCGACACTTGTCAAGGACCAAAACACAGAACAGAAAAAAAAGAGGAACGTTTACGGATTGTAAATTGAGGAGACAAAAAAAAAAGATGAGCTAACAATGGTTTTTCATCTAAGGTTCATCATCATTTATTAGAAAATGTTCTTTTACCTGAGAGAATCCTTCAATAGCTTCCTTTACCCAGTCACAAAAGGTGGTGTGTGTTTGTGTGTGTGCATGCATGTGTGTGCGTGTGTGTGTGTGAGCGAGCGAGCATGCGTGTGTGTGTGTGTGTCTGGAGCGGGTCTAGCTGATGCTCTCATGGGTGGGCGTGTTTTTAAAAAAGCAATCGAGAGATTAATTATTTCCCTAACAAATATATATATATATATATATATATTTAAAAAAAAAAAAAAGATCAGATGAGACGAGAAATACGCCAAAAGCTTCACTCGCCCACTTATTGCACTTCATTAAAAAATAATTGTAAACTTCCATAATTAGTCACTGACTGTCTGTGCCTTAAGGCTGCGGCTCTGTTAATTCTCGGGTCAAACTAATTTAAAAAAAACATTATATCGGTGCAAATGGCATTTGGCTTGGGTGCAATTTATTTTTATATATATATATTTATATATATATATATATATATATATATTCAATTTTTTTTTAAATCTTGTTGCAATTATTAGCACCAAAGATTTTTATTGGTTTGGGGCCATTCAAAGTGCTTTTTGTTCTAAGTGCTTGAAGACAGTGGGGGTAGATTTTGATTTCATTTTTATCTATTTATTTTTGTGCTTGCAAATCGGGTCGAATCCTTTTCCTCCGAAGCGGAGACGTTGGGTTAGGTGAACTTGCTAATGCTACTTACATCGACTGACTCCTTTTGACTTTTTACATTAACTTGGTCGCAGGGTAGAAAAATTAAAGCTGCACACGCAATATTGCAGAGGGATTAAACCTTAGGGGTTTTTCTGAAACTTGGAAATTTTTGAGGCTTTCGTTGGCCTCTAACCCACCAAACGATGAGAGCACTGCATCGCTCAGACGTTACGTAGCACCCAAACTTCTCAACAACACACACGTACACACAGACACACACAAGCGCATACACACACACAACGATCTGAGCAGTTTACAAAAGAAAAAACAGCACATCTCATAGATTCCTTACTCTCTACAACATCCCCAGTAACCCTCCTACTCGTTCTCTAAGACCGAGACCGCCGCGAGTGAGTTGCAGACCCCCGGGGGGGGCGGTCGGCAAACCTGGGCAGGTCCGGACCCTCACCCACAAAAAGGAGCAAGGGTCTTTAGGTCAAAGCAAAGAACCTCTGGGTTTCAAGCTCGGGCCGAATTTGATTTCGTGAGCGAATGCTGGCTCGCCGCTGTTACGCTGAGCTTGGGTTTTTTTGTTTTGTTTTGTTTGTTTGTTTGTTTTTGGAGGGAATCGGAGGGAAATTGCATAGACGTCTTGCTACTTGCATGTTTTTGACAAACTCTACATTTGGCATGTAGGGAACCAAACACAATCATGACACCAAAAAAGAAAAAAACATCACAGACAGTCTCCACCCTTGTCCAATGTGTCAACACGTGAGAATAAAACCAGGGTCATAATGTCTATGGAGGGATGGGCTTCAGGCCTCCCCACACACAGTCAGCCTTGAAAAACCAGGCGTCTGCTTTGCCTCGGCTTGCTCGAGTTTGTGGTGCCATTACTGGCCATAGCCAAATCCACCTTTTTACTTTTGACAAGTGAGCGTTGAAAACCAATTCTCCTACTCTGCTCAAACTGATAGTAAAAGACCCGTTTACGCTCGTTTAGCTGTTAGCTCTGAAAAAAGAGCCGCGAGCGCGTCGATCCCTCCGAGTCGAAAACTGTTGGTCACGTTCGCTCACGTCAAGTCAAAACTAGCCTCGTGCAGGATGTGGCCCTTTGGGATAACGGGTGCTAAAGTCACACTGAGATCGGCTGCCGTTTCACCCAGCGATACCAAAGTAGCACCAAGCTATTGTAGTGTTGATCTGACCCCTGA
Organism: Istiophorus platypterus; assembly: GCA_016859345.1. Taxonomy (NCBI): domain Eukaryota; kingdom Metazoa; phylum Chordata; class Actinopteri; order Istiophoriformes; family Istiophoridae; genus Istiophorus; species Istiophorus platypterus. The sequence goes on from CM029119.1 coordinate 17,008,889, forward strand.
TCTTTGGCTGAGGGAGCGACACAAATAAGAGCCTGAGAAGACAGTTAAACTTTTGTCTGGCTCGTGGCAGATAAATGAATAAATCTGTCCATGTGTTTTTTTGCATTCATCAGCTCCCTCTACATGCTAACCCTTGTTTTTTTGCTGAGCTGCGCAGACTGTGACGGTTCGTCTTCTTGGATGGAGGCGATCAGATTTTTTTTTTTTTTTTGATCTGGCCAACAGAGATGATGAGGGTATATGACAAAGGACAAGTGTAAGTGGGGGGGGGGCTTGTTTTTGGCCACCTTAGGTCAAACTCTGAGCTCATGAGGTTTCAAGGCTGGCTCCTGGGAGGCTGTGGGTTGGTGGACAAATGGGGAAATCCAATTTGGGCCTTTCCAACTATAATGTGGGTGCGTAGCGGCCAAGTAAGCTGACATTCACGCCAAATTACAACTTGCTCATTTCTACCCCCCCATCCCCACCCCACCCCTACGACTCCCATTTTGCCCAAAAAACTGACCAAACCCCCTCGACCTTCAGCCGCGGTGGCCGCCAGCAACACTCACATCGATAGTTCGAAAGAACGGAATCCAATTCCACAGGTGAGCACGCATACACAACCATAGGCATTCATGTCCAGCGTGTCATGTCGTCGTGGGAACATGAGGGATACGGATCTATCTCTTTGCAAACAAGAGGCACAGGGTTCATGATTAATGTCACGGGGCACTTCTGAATATGGATCTGCATGCACGTGAGAGAGTGCACACATACAAAATGTAAGAAGCATCACACAATACTTTTCTTTTTTTTTCTTTTTTGTTTTTCTTTCTCTTACTCTTACATGACAGTGGGATGGAGCGGTTAAATTTACTCTGTTGCAATAAATCTTGAGTGTTGTATGTTTCTGGCTTTTTTTTGTTTGTTTGTTTGTTTTTTTGTTTTATATATTTACATCCTTGGTTATGGCCAAAATAAAATGTAACTGAAACGAAAATAAAAATCGAAACAGAAAAAAACATACAAAAATACATAACATAATATTGCACCTTGCAGATGGGCAATATATATTCTCAGTTTTTATTTTATTTGATTTTTTTCCCGTTGGTTGGTTGTAACCTCTGTGTGACACCACTATCCTTTCTGCTGGTGTGTGGAAGTTAGGGTTGTGGGTGCCGGGCTCAGGTCCAGCCCCCCTCCTGTCAGCTACATTCAATACCATAAAACACTCAGCCATCGCAAAAGTCCCGCTCCCTCAGCCTCTGGGCCATTCACATTTTTCAAGCTTACTGTCTGTGGACTATGACTTGGAGTTGGAGAAGTGCTCACGCTGGCTGACGGCCTCTGAGGGTCTCACAACATTTCATCCGAGAAACCGAATCGACAAAGGTAGAGAGCGCCAAAGCTTGAGGGAGGGGTCCTTTTGTAATTTCTACTGATGCGTACACACAAGCACATATTATCTTAACATATACATTTTTTTTAAATCTATATATGCATCTCTGAACTTTCACATGTGCCTGCAAAATATGACTCCTCCCAAGTTCCTTTGAGTTTTGTGTTGTGTGAGGTATGACAAGATTGTGTTTCAGTTTTTTTTTTTTTTGTATTTTCAGTTTCTGTTGCATTATTTTTTTTTCCCGTTTGTGTTTTTTTTTCTCCAAAGTTGTATTTCATTTAAAAAAAAAGAAACAAAATATAAAAAAAAAAAAAAAAAAAAAAGGAAAAAGAAAAATTCCTGTTTCGTTGGTTGTAAATTCCTCCTGATAAGAAGGGACGGACAACTGGACAGACACACAGACAAACAGATCAGTTGGCTTATCAACACAAACTATAGATGTGAAAAAAAGAAGTGAAATATTTTCTATGTTACACTGCACGCATGGTCAAAAAAGTGACTACAGCTGTTGTTTTTTTCCTCTTTTACACAGAGCAGTTTAAGCATCAAAAAAAAAAAAAAAAACAAAACAGAAAAATAAGAAAATGATAAAATGAAAAAAAAAAAAAAAATCTCCAATAATTTTATTCAGGAGTCTCTTTTAAAGTCATCTCTTTTCATTTTTGTTTTATGGATTTATAATCATTTCATATATCTTTTTTTTCTTAAGCTAAATCAGACTCAGAAGGTAAAGCAGCATTAGAGCCCCTACTGTCACACACACCCAGTCAGCTCATGAGAACAAAGATGTCAATGTTTTTTTGTGGTTTTTTTCAGTTCTTCTACAAAGATGTGTTGGAATTCCAAACCTGCATCTCTGGAATGGATCCTCGCCGTATGAAAAGTTGGAGGTTATTCCTTTTTGAGGGAGCTGAGAGGGGTGGGGGTTGGGGCCGGAGGGTGGGGCAATTTGGGGGGGGGGCGCGTGGCATGGGAGTGGCGGGCTCCTGCGGGGCTGTTTGTGGGAGCTGAAGGGGAGACCGTACATATCCCGAAATCGCCGCCCCCCCTCCCGAGTGTTCGTTAGCATCGTCTCCGCAGCGGGGCCGCGGGTGTCGGGGGCCCCTCTGCCTCCCGTCCTCCCCGTCCCACGTTCGCCTCCTCCCCCGCATCCTCACATTCTCGCGCTCAGGTCCTCCCGATCCCTGTCGCTCGCCGCTTTGCTTGTTCACATTCATTCGGTGGCGCCGCTCTCAAGAAGGGGCAGTTATGGCCAGCCTTGTCTCACAAGGGAGAGGCCTGGATCCCATTTGGTGTCAATGATTCTGGGCCAAACTTGGTGGGGGGCGCATATAACCCACCCGGCAGTAAGTGCGTAGGATAGCTACGGTGCTCAGGGTAGAGTAGAGGGGCTGGGAGAATGACGATGACGGGGGAGGCTGTTTGGAGGAGGGAGCTGAATTTGAATTGCCCCTGGTTTGACAAACTGCTGGGGGAAGGATGACAGGAAAATGAGTTCTACAGGGAGAATGAGTAAGTGCTACGCAGCCCCCCCTACCTGTCTACACAGGGCGGGGGGCAGGGGTTATGTGCTGTTGGTCTAATACTGACAACAAGACAAGTTTGGGGCTGAGCCCACTGCAACTGCCAGCCTCTGTTATACAGAGCAAGTAGGATGGGTGGGGGCAAGGGGGGGGCACTAATGTGTATTCCAACAAGGGACATTGGTTAAACTTTGATGAGTGAGGGATAAAGGGGAGGACTGCTGCAGTAGTGCAAAAACTCCCCCCAGCCTGGCTGGGTGGGGGTCGGGGGGTGGGATGGGTTGGGGGGAGGGGCTGTTATAATGATGGTGGGGTGCAATTCAATCTGAGCTAGGCTCCAGAAAGGGCACTGTCGCGGGCGAGGGTAAGGACAGGGCGGGCGACGGGTCCCCGGCAGTGGCGATGTGCTCGAGGGAGGGGCTGTTCCGGGAGACGGAGCGGACGCCGCCGTCGTGCCACCCCACCACCACCACCACCTACCCCCCCATGACCCGCCCAGAGGTGGCGCTCCGGCTCCTCTCTCCTGCTCCAGACGTCCGAGGCGGCGAGGCTCGGCCCCCCCACGATCCCCCGCCGGACGGTCCTCTGCTTAGGCATGTCTGCGTTGCACATTCAGCCCATCCAGCACAGGTGCCCGGTTACGAACTACTGCTTGGCATTGAAGATAAAACAGATCCTCTCAGTCTCTCGCGTGTTTGCGTTCTCTTCTTGTAAGAGTGGTAAACCCAGTTAGATTTGGCTTGGCCCCCGGAACTGGAATGAACAGAGTGGGCTTTTGTGATCAAATCGACATTCTTCAATGGTCATTTGGCTGTTGGGTCACGATGTCTGCCACGGGTATCTGCCATGTGATGTTACTGTTATAGTGGTGAGCGTTGGTAAAGTGCGCAAGACTAAGAGAGCTTTCGAGCCGCCTCTGAGTTGGCTCCGACTTCCGGTCGAGAACATCCCATCTTTTTTTTGCGTCTTGATGCACTGTCCATGCGCGGAAACAAGGCTTATCTCCATGAAAACATCGATCCCGACCTGACGGCGTCCGTCTTGAGTGTACCGCGGAAGACCGCCACGATGCAGACAGAAAAAAAACAAAAAAACAACAAAAAAACGCCCTCCATGCATGCTAATTCAATGGACGCTGTCGCCACGGGTTTCTGTTTCAGTCGCTCTGCCCCATCTGTCCTCACGCCGCTTCCATCGGATGGGTGTCAGCTGGGCTGCGCGTCCATGCCGTCCTTCGTCGCCTCTGTGAGTCGGCTTCTGTTTTGACAGAAATGGGTGAATCCGAATTTTCAAAAGATGATACTTGGTCCCATATAAAAAAAAAAAAAGAAGAGATAACCCGGACGTGATGGGTACCATTCCCCTGGGGTCGGTAGAACCTTCCGGGTGGGGTGGGGGGTGGGTGGGGGGGTAGGGGGATGGCCGGCCCTCCTGTCTTCAGTGGTATTTCATTTCAACCAAGTGATAGCACTGAGGGTGTGTGTACGCTGTGAGTGTTTTTGTCTTTCCATGACTACAAGTGTGCACCTATGCAAAAATAATAATAATAATAATAAAAAAAAATTAAAAATGCACATTTCTTTTTTTTTTTGTGTGTGTGTGTGTTATTCTAAACATGCGCCAACTCGAATGGTGTATGTCTTGTGTGTAGGCTGTGGGCAGCTGCCCTGTGTCCACAGAGGTGAGGTAGTGCCTGACACCACAGGGGCAGTATTTTCCGCCCCAGCCTGGGGGTGTGTCCACATTTGAGGTAAATGGTAGCCTTCTTGGCTTTTGCCTGCTCTCAGTGACACCCATGGTTTACAAAAAAAAAAAAAAGGCAAATGTGTATGGAAGCCTGGAGGGGCCACACTGAGCTGAGTCCGTGAGGAGGGGACTCTGTACAAACCCTGCAGGTTAGGGCTGTATATCAACACTGCCGTGCAGTGCATACAGTAAAATGAGGCATTCACGTTACTCTGAGGTGATGTTCTGTGTTTTTCGTGTGTGTGTGTGTGTGTGTGTGTGTGTGAGAGAGAGAGAGAGAGAGAGAGAGAGAGAGGGAGCGTGAGGGAGAGAGAGTGAGAGAGTGTGTGTAAAATGAGCTCTGCTGTCCCGCTGGTGGTTGCTGCTATTCAAAAGCTCTTTTGAGGCTCGGTTTCGGGAGATTTACTTCTGACCCCCACTGGCTCTGAATCTACAGTGCAGCTATTAAATCTCGTTTCCTCCCACTATCTCTGCTCCTCCCTCCTCTTAGCTTCCAACTGTCTCACTGTCTCTCTCTCGGTCTTTCTCCTCTCTTCCCTCTTTCTTTCCCTCAATGCAGTAAACTCCTCGGAGAGAGAGAAGGACTTAATTGTCATTCATAAGACGCTGGGCTGCTGGCACAAGCAGCACGGGCAGTGACTAGGCAAGTCTGCTCGTGTGTGTTTATACGTGTGTGTGTATTCGTGTGTGTGTGTATATGCGCCTGTGTGCGTGTATTGTATATGTCACAGGAGCCGGTCCAATGACAAAAAAAACAAAAAACGACAAAAGAAGAAAAAAACTAAGGTAGATATGGAGCCATGGTCTGCGCGTCTTTTTCAAAGGTAGACAATACAAATGTCATAAAACTGGAGTAGCCTTGTATAAATATAGCACCGGTTTCACTGGGATCTAAGAAGGTGAAGAAGAAGAAGAAGAAGAATAGACAGAAGAAGAAGGAGAAGAAGAAGAAGAAGAAGAAGAGACAGAAGAAGAAGAAGAGACAAAAGAAGAAGAAGAAGAAGAAGAAGAAGAAGAAGAATAGACAGAAGAAGAAGGAGAAGAAGAAGAAGAAGAAGAAGAGACAGAAGAAGAAGAAGAGACAAAAGAAGAAGAAGAAGAAGAAGAAGAAGAATAAGAAGAAGCTCCAAAAACAGCTGCAACGGCTCAGATTGAGTTGAGGAATCGATAACAACTGGGTGTGGTAGCTCTACTACAGCCATTGTACACCGGAGTACGGAAAAGCGTCCGTCGGAAATCTTTCATCAGTCCGCAGCGTTCGCTGACTGCGTTTGCCTGTACGAGCGCGAGTGACAGCGTCACCGCCGACCGTGGGTTGTTTTTTTTTTTTTTTTCTGTATTACTGCCTTAACACTTGTTCAGAAAATAATACTGAGAGGTGCTGGCCTGCTTCGCGGCCGGAGACGCGGGCTTCCAAACGTGTAAATCTGCGAGCGCTACAAAGAACCGGAGACGGGAAGGGGGGAAGGGGGACGAGGCGAAGGGGGACGAGGGGAAGGGGAACAGGGCACGGTGGTCGGGGTTGGGGGGGGACCCCTGCAAAGAGTGCTGCTCTGAAGAACTGCTGAGGTGGAACAGGCTGTGGCTGTATGTGTTTCTGTGTGTGTGTGTGTGTGTGTGTGTGTGTGTGTGTGTGTGTGTGTGTGTGCGTGTCTTGGCAAATGGCTACAACTCTTACTAGATAAGACATCATGCTCAGACAGAAGGGCCCCCACACGGATTTTAAAACAGGGGTGGGTAAAAGGAGGAGACGGAGGAGCGGGAGCGTTCGAAAAAACAAGAACCCTCCGTTCGCTTGACTCTCCTGTTGCTGGTGTGTTGTTTCCGTTAATCGTCGCTTCCAGTTTGTTAGCTTGTTGTTTTTTCTTCGAACCGCGCGCTGCAAATGCGATTACACGGAGAAAACGCAGACTTCTGCCACGAGGGCTCTCACCTCCATCCTTCCCCCTATAAAAAAAAAACATGACGGCCCTTCCCATCTCCCAGTCTGCCCCGACTTCCTCTTCCCCCGCTCTGCGTCGGCGGCAACATCCCGTCTCAGACCTCCTGGTCCTCGAAGACCTCCAGGAAGAGCGGGGGGAAGAGTTCGTTGGGACACTCCACCTTCATGTGGAGGAAGCGGCTGGCGTGACACGCCCCGATCATCCGCAGGTCCGTCACCTTCATCAGGAGCTTCGGCCAGAAGTGGGGAATGTTGTGCTTGCGGTAGTTGATGTAGTGCTCGAACGCCAGCAGGTAGGTCTCCTGGCACTTCTCAATTTTGTCCACGCAGGTCAGGCCGGAGCGGTCTGCGGGTCGGGGGGGGGGGGGGGGCAAGGGGAAGAGGGATTGAGGTGGGAAAGGGACAAAAAGAAAGGTTTAAAAAGAAAAAAACAAGCCCTCATGAAGGACCCCCCCCCCAAAAAAAAAACCCATTATATTCAGATTATATTCAGTCTCTGAAATGATAAAAGTAAAGGGTCACTAACTTACTAACTTTGGTATCAGTTAGCAAATATCATTATTATATCACTGGTATTTAGATATAATTAAATCTTGTTCCATTGATTTTTGACAAATTTGACCCTATTTTTTCCTGTGTTTTAATAACCTGTTGACACTCTGACAGTTATTACCTTGCTTCTCTTGCAAGAGGCCAAGACTATACATATCCTCTCTTTATATGCATTATGTTATTTTTAAAACCCAGAGAATATTATATAACATATATCCTCAGTGCAAAGTATCTCAGTCTCAGTTTTTGCAAGGAATCAAACTAAGAGTTAAGGCTTTTAAAATTAGATTTAGGTAAGAGCTTCGGAATTCCTCCTTTTAACCCTGAATATGCCTGTTTGGTTTTATCCTAAGGACATGATTATGTTGTGATTCACAATAGGCTACAATATATATACCGTGTATAGAAGCGGGTGATGACTAGCCGTAGAATTATGTCTCCGAGGGCAGGGAGAGTGAAATTTACATTTGCGTTACGCTCGGACACCTGAGTAAAGGCACAGTCCTGAGTTCTCAAAACCGGTAACAACCTGAGCTCATGAGCAGCACGGCCTGCAGCAGCGCCACCTCCGTGTCGTCCAGGTTGAACTGCGCCAGGCTCTTTCCCAGGTCGAAGATGGCATCCGACACCACGCCCAGGCCACCGTTCTTCAGCTGCTCGCGCTTCACGGCCATCTCCCCGCTCAGCGTCAGCGTCTCGCTCTCCGGGTCGTAGCGCATGGCGGCACGCAGCGACATGATCTCCATGCAGCAGCCCTTCAACAGGATGATCTGGTCTTCACAAGGCAGCTGCCGAACAGAAGTTTTTTTCTTGTTTAAAAGGTTTAATGGGCAGTTTTTCAACTACAAAAACATATAGAATATCACTAAAAATTTTCCGTATTTACCATAATTCAACATATTGAGTTTATGGAAATAGAAAAACCTTTATGAGATGGAAATGATGGCAAATAATGTTACAAAAAGTAAATTTTTTCCCACAGTATCAAATAATGTGGTTATTTATTATTTTCTCTTTCATTCTAGGGCTTTGGTTGATGGACAACAAGAGAAGAGAGAGTAATGAAAGGGGGCGCTGGGTATTTTAGATAAGATCCATTTTAATTCTAATCCTGCTTAGTGAATCTGTCTCAGAACAAATTTAATAACTTTATTTTTTCAGGAATTTTCAAAACCAAAATTAATGCTTTTACATATAAACAGAAAAAAAATCAAAGCAGAGTTGAGCAAAATTATTATTTTTTGCAACAACAACATTTATAATGGATTATGTGGGGATAAATGAAAACCAAAATATGTTGAAAACAAACAACCCCCCCCCCCCCAAAAAAAAACTGAAAAACCCCACCCACAAAAATCATGAAGACGGGCTGAAAGGAGGCAGACATTTTATTCCCCACTAATAAACACAGATTATGATTAATACACCCTGATTCCCATGGATATTAGAACCTCTGGGTTGAAACCCATTCGATTAAATCTACAGGAACCGGTGAGCTGAATTAAATCTCACCTTAACGTGAGCTTGTTTTTCTTATTTCGCTGCTCTCGGCTGCTGAGGGGATTAATCGGCATTCATGGGTGTGATCTGTCTTGTAAATATGTACGGGGGGGGGGGGGGGGGCTTAAAGTAAATGCTTACAATGCAATTATTGCTGTATCAGTTTGTGGGGGGAACGACGGGCGCCGTCTTTGTTTCATCGGTAAATTACCACGGTGGCGTGAACGGATCCCCCGTAGCCTTAAAGAGGTTCCCTCCCTCCACCTCTCACACAGATTAAAAAAAAGGCTTCTTTCATAATGTGATCTATTATATTGTGAATAAATGGCAGCATATTAAACATGACAACTGATTATCTGTTTCAGTGTCTAGAATACTAAAACTCTCTGTTCTTATCTGCTACTGTTCAATTTCTTCGTCTCTGAATTAATAGACGATCCGGCTGCAATATGAAGAATCTCTTCTTAAGTTTACGCACTGATTTGAATATTACCATCCATCATAACAGGGAGATCTGTGAATTAATAGAACAACATGAATTCTTACTTTAAAATATGCTGATTGAAAAAGGGATGTCCGGTGGTTTCCAAAGGATCTTTGATTAATGTTCTCAAAAACCCGCTTTCCCTTTTTCCTGTAATTCATTACACAGCAGACTCCGACTCACATGGCTCTTTCTAACCCACGCACACACACACAAGCTCACACGCACACAGAGCAGCTGTCTCGACAGACAATAACTCAGCTACCCTAATAATTGTCCAATCACACAAGGTCTCATTACAGGCGGTGGAGACAAGGAGCATGATTACATGTTGCTAATTAAGCCGAGGCAACAGGAGCAGAAGTGCCTCTCAGACTGTCACCGCCACTGACGGCGGCTTCTGGGTTCAATTCTCCTAGTCCTGCGCCCTGTACATTGAGACGCCAGCCGTAGCCATATGTGAGCGATCAGCACATTAGCCTGTGTGCGCCGGAATTTAACTGGTAGTCTAAGAATGATTTAGAGATTCCTACGCCTGCGAAACCTTTCTGAGACTTAGGACACAATAAATTTGTGTGGGTTTTTTCCCCCTACAGTTTGCTGTTATGCTGTAATGACTGGTCATAACTCACGCACCACGAGTTGTTGTGGTCTTTCTCAAACAAAGGAACTACTAATTCTATTAGACAAATTGACCTCTTAAATCACACATTTCCTCAATAAAGCCCGGCTGTGTCTGCAGTGTGTTAGAGTTCTTTCACTCCGTCAGGATCCCCTTTATCCACCCCCCCGACACACACCCTCGCCCTTATTCGCCATCTGCTCCTTGGGACCCTCTAACTGCCGCTCACCTCAGAGAACATGGGCAGTTTTTTGGCAAAGTCGACGACACGGGTGATGGCAGGAGTGATGATCTTGGTGAACTCGCTGAAGGCCTCCAGGTCCACCTTGTCTCCATCCGACGTGGGGGCGACGGGGGACTGGCCGATTTTGTCTGGCTGCGTGGGAAAACAAACGTGGGTGGCTTATTAGAGCGGTGCTGTGCGCGGGGCCAGAGCCTGACACGTCTTATTTCTTGGTGCCACAGAGCTCCGCTCTTTTCCAAAAACTCTTAAAGAACAAATTAATGAGCCTCGCCGTTGCACCGGGTGACACGTTCCTACTTTGCCACGAACATCTGCACTGCATTTTTATTTCGCAGCATCCTGCTGCCAGAAATACTCAGTAGAGCACTGAATACGTATCCCTTCACGGCTGCAAATAGTCCCTGACAAAAGCACGGTTTTATCCTGTTTGAGTAACGTTTGCAAAAAAGTCCAGTGCCCAGCTGTTTAGGTAAATGAAATAAAATGACATAAAATAAAATAAAATAAACTAATAAAAAATATGTCGTCAGTAGAAACGTATAGGCTTTGAGTTGGAAAGTATTCAGACAGACCAACTCATTTTTGGTTTTGGCCTTTTTCATGGGAAATACTGACTATGACATATATATATATATGAAATATTACCAGCCTTGTTAAATTAACATTAAAGTGCATTAACCATGATAGAGGAGGAGAGAAGGGCAGCACCCTCCATTTTCCCAGTCTTTCTGTAATTAAAGCACAGAATTAAAGAAGATTTAAAGAATGAAAAAAAAAAAAAAAAGAATCACGGAATCTTACATCTTAAATTCATTTTAAATTTTTGACTCATTCGACAGATGAACTCACTCATGACGTACTTTCTACAGTGGAATTGAAAGATTGTTTGGGAAGTTGGTCCCGACACAGCTGCAGAAGTTCCCATGAATGTGTTCCACTAGCAGGTCGCTTTGCTTTCACCTTCTGTCCAGTGCGTCCCAAACCAGCTCCATGTGTTTCGGATCGGGAGCCTGTGCTGCTCTTCCATCATTTAAAGCCACTGTCTAGTTCTTTGCCTCTAATGTCCTGTGTAGGACGAAGCCCTGACCAACCAGTTTGTCTTTCTTACTTCTCACATGTCTTATTCTCTCCCTTGTGAAACAAATATACAGTTCTACTTTCTGCAGCACTTTCTGCAGCACATTTACCTCCATTGCTGAGGGATTAATATTAATCCCTGAAAAAGGCCTGTTTTCTATGAAATTAACATAATTTTTCAATTTTTGGTTATATAAACCTTTTTTTTATTAATACCTTGGCTAGTTTACTGCTTACCTGTATAAAAATTAGTTTATTCATTCACTGTACCTGCACTGCTCAAATTTCAATAAACCAGGAAAAATTGGGGTTGCTCTAAAACTTTTGACTGGTAGAGTATTTGAGCTGGGGAAAATAAAGAAAGGAATAAAGTGCACAGGTAGTGTGCAGCATGATACGAGTACATTACCACAAGCTATAGCTGGGAGTAGGGGTGTGTCTGTAGAACTGAAGAGTAACAAAGAAAAAAACAGGAAAATGGAGGAATCGATATGAGTAGCGTGGGGTTTAATGTACAATACAGGGGAGGAAACGACACAGTTTTAAAAGAGTTTCTACTCTTTCTGCTCCTTTTCACAGAGATCTCACTTCCCTGGGGAGACAAATTAAAACCCATTTATCAGATAAAGACAGCAGACCCGACTGTGAGAAAGGAATGGACCATGTCACCAGACAGATAGCGCTTACTTAGCGGGGGCCTTCAGTGGGAGCTGCGAAGCAGTAATACATATGTTTACGGAGTTGTGTGAAACGAGGCCGTGACTATGAAAGATACTGTTTCACGCTCGGCTGACCAAAGTGCGTGTCGAGGCCGCAGTCATTTATCCAGGGCCCGGGATTCGACAATGAATGGGATGAGATAAAAGCAGAGGAATAATCACCTCGCACAAGGAGCCATCAATCGTAACCTGGAAGGGCAAAGGATTGCGTGAATCAGCGCAAACCACCGCGTATCCGAGAGCTTAGCAACATGTGAAATTTGAATAATTGTTATTATAGCCGCGAACCGCAATCTGCAGGTTGAAGCCCCTTCAACGCTTATTACCGGAATTGCAACAGTGATTTGTTGTGCTGTTTGCTGCTGGGAAAAAGGATGACGTCGCACGTCACCGGTCTCCGCGTTGTTCGCCGTGACGAGATTAAACTTTGGTTGTGTGCGCAATTGGTCGGCATAAATAGGCAAATGACAAAACGGCAATTTTCAGAGATTAGATTGTGACACTAACAGCAAAATGTTGCTCCGACGCACCATCCTATCCAATTAGAATCGTTTCCATTATGACTTATTATATAACCAGCTCTACCAAAATGTTACGCCAACGTTGATACAACACTGAATAAATGATTTATGTATTTTACTGCAAACCGCACAAAGAGTGACAGAAGAAGATAAGTTACACAAATATATGCACGTCCCTTAATGTTTAATTTAATGAGGGCAGTTTCAAACTAAAAGCCAAATAAAAATACTATATGGTAAAGATTTGTGGGGCCCCCGTTGGCCAATTTTAAGGTAATTTAAATTTAATGAACACAAATATACTGAAAATATGAAAATAATCAAGCCTAAGGTTTAGGAGGAGATGTCAAAAACATGTTTTTTTTTTAAATCTAAAATAGTAGAAAATCAATCATGATGGACATTTATGGTCCATGAGGCTTTTTTTCTTTTTATTTTGAAATAGAACACAATGAGCTTGGCCTGTGTGTCAAATTTCAAGTCAATCGGGCTCCGGGTGCCAGGGCCGCGGCCGCCCGGCCCATCGGTCTCACGTTTCCTGGGAAGCACTCGCGCATCATTTCCAGTTATTGGAAGGCGTTTCGTGTTTCTGGCTCATTCCAGCGCACGGCAACTCGAGCCGACTCAGCAGAAAAATAATAATGATAATAAAACCCGTGCAAAAACAATAGGGGTCCTGCCCCTTTGGGGCTTGGACCCTAATAATAACTCTGATGGGCCGCAAATCTTGTCACGCGAGCGCCAAAACAAAGCACTGGTTCCCCTCGGCGGAGGTCAGTGGCATTTTTCATTTCACCGTCGAGAGAATGGCTCTCCGGAGAGAACAGCCGAGGTTCGGAGCTGCTGAATTCGTGCCACGCTCTCGAGTGGAGAAGCCTGGAAACAAACCACAAGACAAAGGCAGCGTGGGTTCAGCTGCGTGTCACGTATGACTGACACAAGAGAAAAACCAATACGGAGCCTTTCACAGACTTTCCCACTTACCACCGGCGGCACCAGGCCCCGGAGATGGTCGCGTTTTTTTTTTTATTCGTCCAGGTTGTGAGATGTCCAAGATTTTACAGCTGGATGCTGAGAGCAACGGAGGTGATAACAGAACTGATGAATGGCATTTCAGAAAAATCCGACAGCAACCTGAACAATCCATAGATCTTAGTGTCAGCACAGTTCTTTATAGGGGCCGCTGCTTCACTGGAGAGTCTCAGAGAAAAATGTTCACAGTGAGGTATCCAGATTAATGATGACACTGATCCTGGAAACAGATGTTGCTGTTAAATCTTTTTTTTTTAAACTGTATAACTCCATTGTGCTGGGATAGCGGTGGGAATCTCACTGACAGATATCGCACAACACGGGCAAATGAAACAAACACGAGAAAAAGAAGTTATCCGGGAAAATATTTTTTCTAATGTCATTTTGGTGAACCGACCCTTTAACAGAGAGATAAACAACACTTCAACGTTTTGCCAAGTGAGCAACTAAACTGGCTGGTTTTAAAGAAAGTAGCGTTTAATGATCCTTCGGCTGTGCTTGTGATTTAATAATAAAATACTACAACTGTCTCTGGAGCTTTGACGCTTGACGCTCACAGACCCGCTAATACATTATTTGTGTTATTTTTTGTTTATTAACCGTGCGGCCATCTGGGATGGGCATGGGGGGGGGTCAGCTTTACCCGCGGAATCGCCGAGGGATTATGTTTTATGCCGCTGTACAAGTTGGCACGTGGATGACAAAAAGGAAAAAACAAACAAACAAACAAACAAGCAAGAAACAGCCTGAGAGTGGTCCCAAAAGTGGCACAAAATGTCAGGACTCTGACAGGAGCCACAGTGAACTTGGGGAATAAGCAATTTTCTCTAAGCTGAGAGGAGGAAAAAGGGGGAAAGGGGGACTTTTTTTCTGCAGTCGCGTCAGTTATATGTGGAGCCTCAACTGTTGACCTTTCATCAGATGGATTAGTTCTAGAGAGTTTGTCGCAGCGGAGTTGGTGATAGGAGAAACGGTCCATGTAGACCCATCAGCCACAACATTACAGTTAATGGTTCTTAATGACGTGGCCTCGTTGAGTGTATGCATCATTTTCATTTTGGAACTACAGTGTGTATCTATATATAGGCATACGTAGGTGTGGGTTTTTTTTCTTAATGCGTGGAATCACAGCTGTTTCTGTTTCGTTATCGTATGATTTGGTTTCTGAAAAGCAGAACATTTTAAGCTGAGCTGTCCTCTCGGGTTAGTTCTCCTGAGACTAAACAGACGGCAGATAAAAGTTCATAAGGTCACGACCTATCGAAGATAGTAGATTTGTGCGATTTGAGTGGCTGCCAGTCGGGTTCATGCTTCACTTGGCCTGAAAAACTAAATCAAAGATTTGGAGCGTAAAGTGTGGGTTGCCCTTTACTAGGAGGATAAGTAGGGACCGTAGGATGGTTAGAGAGCATCCTATATGTTCACAAATCTATGTGATTTAATTATGAGGTCGCACTGTACAATCAGATGCATTGTAGTTACGCCTCAACAGGAAAAAAAGCCTCAACACTGACAAAAAAGTAAATTTATTGCATATGCAGATGGAATAAATCGATACTTGCTGCATCTGAAGACATTTTTATAAATGTTTTTGACAGTGTGCGGGAATTTTTTCTTTTTTTCCCATGAGCTGGGATTGTTCTTGGCTGTACACACCTGAAACTGCATCTTTCTTGGAACCAAGAACACAAGCCCTTAAAGAACCATCTCTATGGTTCACATTTTCCTACAAACGCAGTTAAGTACATCAATATGCATCCTGACACACACACACACACACACACACACACGTGCGCGCACTCAATTAATATGCATTTAATGTACATTGTCAATCATTTGGAAACTTGTGGGTGTTTACTTCTGTATTATTCACATACAATATTCTATCTGTCTTTTAGTTTAGAGGGTTGTTGCGTCAGAGAATCAACTAAGGATTCTAATGGAATTTTTTAATATGAGAAGCTAGCAAATAATTAGGCCTATTGCTGGACTGGCATGCATGTGTACACACACACAGCTGCATCGACTGAAGCCGCCCTCCCATAAGCTGTCTCTGGATGCCAGACCGCTGAACGCAAGAGGGACGACGCGCTAACTCGGACCGAGCGCGTGCGCTTGTGCGCACACCCGAGGCTTGGGTCGCTTTCAGCTCAGACACACAAAGGGCGGGTCACGCGAGCAGAGCGGGGTCCTGGCGTCAGGGCGTGCGGAACCTGAAACACTGGACTCTCTGGTACCAGCGGACCATCAGTTCTTAGTCAATATGATCCCTAAAGCTCCAGGTGCACTCATCAAGGGCGATTTAGACTAGATGCATCCAGAATATGAATCATGTCATGATGGGAATATACACATATATGCAAACAGATTCCAAAAGGATGGGATGGGAGATGTCTGCGGTATGAACGTAGTCCTGACAAATCTATCCATGAAAATTATTATGATGATCTAATCTTTCTATTGAAGTAGGCAATCGTGTAAGGATGCAAAGTTCTTTCCATCCTCACAACGAGTTAAGATTTGGCGCATGTTATGAATTAAACAGATGATATCATGGATTTATTCAAGGCAAGTTCATGCCTCGTTCTTGATATTCAGCTGGGACTGTTTTCCTCATCCCTGCTTCTCATCGAGTGCATGTATCCTTTTCTTTCTTTTTTTTTTTTTTAAATCACAGATTCGCTCATTCATCAAGTTACAGTCTGCTGGCCTCATTCGCATAATGTATATTTACAAGCCCGAGCGTGCACATGCCAGCGGTGCACCTGCCGGTCGACGTGTTTAATTTCAACCTCACGCTTCTTTCTCCTGAAAAAAGCCGCAGTCTTTGGCACAACCCCCTGAGCGGCGTGGCGTTCGACGTCACCCTCCGGCGGGTAGCCGTCCCCGCTGAAGTGCGACGCGTGCGGAGCGGTGTCACTGCCGCCGCCGCCTCCGCCTCCACCGCCTCCTCTCTACAGCAGCGATTCCCCATAGGGGCTGAATTGACTCATCCTGGTTGGCTTAGCATGTAAATTCAGATATTCAGGGTTCAGTGGCCACAGCCTCTAGAGCCCCATTAGAGGGTGAAGCCTGTGTGAAATAGACCTAGTTATCCCTTTAGATGAGCCGAGCTCAGGGCTTAAATATACAGTATTTCGCAGTAGGAAGGCCTTTTTTTATCACACCAAGCCCTGCTGCACAGAGAGGCTTTCGACAACTACGTTGGGTTTATACGAATGTGTTTCCAACACTGACCTTTACCTACTCACTATAGTCCTTATCCTAAACACAAGTCCCCGATTCATGAGGACGTGGCGACCCGGCAAAAAACCCCCACAAAATAAAACATCGGTTTCCAACGCTTCTTTTCTCTTTAAAGAAATTCTTACACATCATCTTTTGTGCCTGAAGCTTTACACCTCCTAGCCTACGTAATCCCCACATGGCCCGTTTCCCATCACACCCGGCCGAGTCCTGCCTGTCGCCTAGCAACTTCCTCCACAATACCTGCTTTCAACACTTCCTCCGGATGAACGCCCCTGATTTCTCTCATCTGACACCCATCTACACCTCATAGGTCCTCTGTTTGGAATTTTTATTTTATTTTATTTATTTTATCTATTTATTTATTTTAGAAATAAAGCCCTTTGATTTGGCTCTGGGCTCTGGTCCAGCGCTGCTGCTACGCTGCAAATTGATCATTTAAACAGTCTGTAAGCACCTCCGATAATCCTGGACCCAAACATGAGGTCAGTGCCTGTCTGCGTGACAGGGGAAGACCGATACTGGCCAGGGGACAGTCTGACAGGGGCTGTCCGGCACAAACCTCGGCACCGACGCTGCCGGAAGTCAGTGTTAGAGAGAGAGAGAGAGATACAGGGAGAAACTCTGCTTGCCAACATCCCTGCCAACTCGCCGATGAGCTCTCATGACTGGGGATTTGCCTTGGCTGAGATAAGCAGGGGAGCTCACAGAAAAACAGGCCGGGTAAGCAGAGGGGGAAGTAAGGGTAGACACACTAAAGGGACAGTGAGAGAGGAAAGAGATTAAAGCAAAAAGGAGAGACTCGAGGTGTGAATGAAAACTATGAAGGGAATTAGGTCTGGTTAAGAGCCCAGAAGGATTAGCATGAATAATACCCCCCCCCTTCCCCCAAAATGCTTAGAGAACCGAAGAATAAAGACAGAAGCAGCGAGAGACAGAAACAGAGACAGACAGCAGGGAATACAGAGTGATGAAGTTATAAAGAGCTACTGTGACAGTCAGCCTGTGAGGAGAGAGACCTGGCTCGTCCCCATGAAACGAAACCGTCTTTTTGGACCCTGCCTCTGCCGTATGGGTCCGACTCGGTCCAAGCCCAGACGCTAGAGCAGCGGTCTACAGCGTGGAGCTCTCTGTGGAGGCGTCGTTTCAAAAAGGGCTTGATATGAAAAACGTCAGTCTTTCCTCGGCAATAAACTTCTGCAAGTCATGAACATATTTTAACATCCAGTCTGCTTTTTTTTTTATTTATTGCTTCTGAATAACATTTGGGATAATTCTGGTTTGTTGCCACTAATTTTTCTAGTTTTGGTCATTATTTATAAAACATATTAAACACTGTCCTCAACAAATGAATAGCTGTGAACAGGGAATACCTGACGACGCTAAAAAGAAGTCAAATAAGGCAAGAAACACGAGCAGTCAGACGATCAGACTGGTTCCAAACAACCTCCAGGATAAAGTGGTTTAGAAACAGTAATCTGGCTAAAGTGTTGTCTTGTTTACAGCTTGTCTCGTCCCGCTGCTTGTTTCATGTCCTGCCAGGGTTCTGTTGTAGCGATATTACCCTGTTTCCAGATCCCGGCAATTACTTCAGTGAGTGCAGGGTAACTGACAGAAATGAGAGCCAAAGCTACAAAAATAAGACCAACATTGTAATAAACTTTAATTATCCCTTTAAATCTTAAATATCTGCGCTTAAACAGTGTGGCAACGCTTCAAAAACTCTACAGACTGTTTTCTTGCTGCAATTTTTCAATATATCCCCCCCCCCCCGGCTGTATGAATCTACAAATTAGGCAACTTTTATGAAAAACTTTAAGGTACATGCAACGGCAACATGTGAAACTAATCAAAATTAGCTTTTTTATATAGATGTGCTTTGCATACTTCTGGCTGTAACATTGTTTCGGTGCCGTCATTGCCATTTTTGCTCGGATAAAGGTTGATAGTAAAAAATTAAATTAACGCGATTATTCTCCGAGCGTACCACGTCGCCTGCTTTCCCACGTCTTCTTACCAGGAATTTGCGCTTCTGTTTCCACTGTGCGCCCTGAGCGTTGGTGTGTCGGTGGGCCTCCGTCACCAGGCGGATCAGCTCCCACTCGGCACTGGTGGGCTCTGGACGGTTCTGGAGGGATTTCACCATTTCCTCCTTCTTGCGCCGCTCCCTGTTCTCCTCGATCAGGCGCCGCTTGGCCACCCGCTTTGAGTCATCCAGCACCACTGGTGTGGGATGGACGGGGGCAGAGGAGGAGGGAAAAAGAAAAAAATAAACCCTCTAAATACAGTCCCCATATCTTTTCTTGCTATTACTACGTCCTCTTGACAAAGAGCACAACAGTTTTCAAATACAATACAAAGAAGAGTAATTTTAAACACATCACTAACTTCTTTTCAAACATAGAGAGCAGCAATAAGCGAGACTTCGAATCGCCGCCGTGTCTGCAGGTGCATCAATGTACATTCTCTCTGTGCTACATTTTTCTTTGCTCTTTTGCCTGTGTGTGCGTGTCAGTGTGTGAGTGAAGCAGTGACTCACGGTCCATGGCCATGCCCACTGCAATGCACTTCTTGAAGCGGCACAGCTGACACTGGTTGCGGGTGATCTTGTCGATGATGCAGCAGCAGTCGTACTTACAGGAGTAGGTGGGGTGGAGGTTCTTTTGGATGGTCCTCCGGAAGAAACCCTGCAGGGCGGAAAGCGAGGGAGGGACGGATGGAGGGGCGGAGGGAGACAGTAGGGGAAGTTTGAGGACAGAAGGATATGAAGAATATAGAGGGTTTCGTAGCGGGTAGAGGGGCGAGATGAGCAAGCGAGAGGGTGATAAGGGGTTGAGGAGATTAGCACGATGAGGGGAAGCAGAAATAAAAAGAAGTGACGGAATAAAAATGCTGAGCAAACACATTATGTTGCTTCTTAATACAATCTGAATGGCAGATGTTTTAACTACCATTACCGCCTATTCTCTGTGTGATAAAACTAATTTGGAGAAAAAAAAAAAAGATCTTTAATCTAGAATTTTAATCTAATTTGTTTTGTGCCCGACTTGCCTCCCAAAATCCGCAGCAATTTATGTAAATGTTAATATGCGAGCGTTATCATTTCGAGGAGGCAACTGTGTGGGAGTGAGACAAACAAATCATAGTTGGAAATTAATTTTTGTAATAAAATGAGCCTCAGTGTTGCGACTGTATTATAAGATTAAAGGGTTTCTGAGAGAAAAACCTGTGTGTTTAACTGTACACGAACCAAATTAAATATGCTTATTTTTATTGAAGGGGCTTCCCAATTAATCATCCATTAAACACACCGTTGCCCACTAAGCTAAATCAATGTCCCTTCAGTGGTGCCTTACATATCTCACATCTCTGTCACTGATGAACAAACACCAAGAACAGAAACAGGAGCAGAACCAGACCGATCACAC
The DNA here is from genome assembly GCA_016859345.1 of Istiophorus platypterus. Taxonomy (NCBI): domain Eukaryota; kingdom Metazoa; phylum Chordata; class Actinopteri; order Istiophoriformes; family Istiophoridae; genus Istiophorus; species Istiophorus platypterus. The sequence continues at coordinate 17,028,909 of CM029119.1, forward strand.
GCTGCAGTGACAGCAAAGGGAGACAAATGATACGAGGCTGGGAAGCGATGTGACAGACTGACGGCTTTTCATGCAAATATTTTGACGTATTATCTTTCTGTTGCTGTAAACACGGCGCTTACGACCTTGGTACGTGCTCGCGCTCGCTCTGACGTAAGTGACTGTGTCAGTGAGAGGAGTGTGTGTGTGTCTTTGTGCGTGACCTTTTGCCAGGTATGCGTCGAATGGGTGTGTGGGTATTTCTGTGTGTGTGTGTAGAAAGCGGCTGACTTCAGCAGCCTCCATCATATCAGCTATTCTTGCAGATATTATGTGGGTTTTGAACCCAGCGTGTGTCAAAGTTTTGCCTTTTCATGTGTGTGTGTGTGTGTGTGTGTGTGTGTGTGTTTGGGCGTACCTTGCAGCCCTCGCATGTAATGCAGCGGTAGTGGTAACCTGTGGCCTTGTCGCCACACACCACACATGGCTCATCCTTCTCGAGGTAGCTGGGGATGTACCCTAGAAAAAGCAGCGAAAAAATAAAGTTAGACGGAGTAAAACAATCTATATTCTAATCACTGAACTCGTTCTAGACAAGCCTCCTGGCCCATCACACTATTACATCTCATTGTCATCATGTTAGCGAGTGCTATCGGGTCTTAACAGCGTCCTCCCCAGTGCACCCACTGCACCAAGCTTTAGAGACCGAACCACTTCTGCTGATGCTGCCAGCCTCCATTAAAAGTTCCCTTTAGACCCCCCCCTCATCATTTTTATGAAAAAATAAGCAAACAAAAAAACCCAAACCAAAAAAACAAACAACAACAAAAAAAACAAAACAAAAATGCAAAAAACAAGAAACCATGTGCTGGATTTTTGCTCCTTTTAATTTATTATTATCTGCCTTTATTTTTTACAGGGATAGTATAGATAGAAAGCAAAGGCGGGGGTGCAGGAAAGGGCCCGGGGCAGGATTACAACAATGGCCGCCGCGGTGAAGACTCAGCCAAGAAGGGCTCATCTTGCCCTTTTGCCTGCTATAAACCCTCCATGTTCTTCTCTTTTTGGCCTCAAATGTCCCTTAACAAGTCTCTCTCTGCCTGTGACAACCGTGAATAAAACATTTATGATATATGACTGTATTTATTTTCTTGACCAAGGAGAAGCTTCCACAGAACTTGAAATATGTGGGACTCCTGTTGTAAAAATGTAAAAGCAAACATACTTTAAAAAAGCTGGAAAGGATCAGGACATTAGGCGTAGAGGTGGTGCTCCTGTCCTGTTTTGACCATGGAGACACCTGGACACGTTCTTGACACAAACATTAGGAGCGGTTGTCTCTCAACAACAATTTGTCAACAATTTGGCTGCGAAGTCAGCACTTTTTTTTTAAAAGCTGCGAGCATTTGACCTGTGGAAGCCTGTTTTCACAAGTGGGTCCCCGGGTTTTGGCTTTGTGTCTTACAGGCGCCATTTTATGAGGGTGTAAATGCGTTCGACACATTTGTCTGGCCTCAAGGACACGCGTAATTTGTTTCTGGCGAGAAACACCAGAAACGCCGAATGCAAACGCAGTTTTGGTTTGTTTACAATAAAAGTTGTAGAGGGCAGTTTTAGAGGCCTTTAGCCTCCTTGAACTTATAAAACGACAGATGATTCAGCGGGATTCCAGACACTTCTAGTAAACTCTACCACACCCACACGATGGGTCTGGCCCCGAACGGGACCATTGTCACCACAGCTCGAAAGAAAACAGCCTTGATCTCCATCCCGTCTCAAAAGAGTGCGTCAAAATGCAAACAAGGGAGGGCCACAAGGTAATTGCTCCCTGACGTGGCTAATGAGTGACAGGGGCTGAACGTCGGGGGGGGGGGGGGCACTCGTCCTCTCTAATTTACCGTCTAATTGACTGAAGTGTCCTTTGATAGACCCACTAAGACTGGACAACTAGATTTAAGCCTCTAAATGTTTTCTGTGCTGTAAAAAGGTTCATTACATAAGCGCCGCTTGTAAACTTTGGCCCATTTGAGGGCTTTTATTTTTGAATTACGACCGGATGAGAGACAAGAAAAATGCTAATTTTCCACTTTTAACTCATCCTCTTTGGTTACGCATGCACGCACCTCAAATCAGACTTGTCACAACATTAGTAATTGGGTCTTAACGTTATAATAATTGGACCTTAACTCATTAATTGCAACTATTATATGGCATTGTGTATCGGTTACATAAACCTCAGTGCTGGCCGGTCTTCATTTATAGTTCTCCCTCTGTAATATTCCTGCTCTCTCAGCCGTCTTTTCCTCTCTTTTAACTTGGGAATAGGACAGTTTGTTCTTTTTCCATATTGCCTGCGAGACCAGTGAGACTGAGGGAGTGAGCGCGGAGACACAGGAAATAGCAGATTTCCAGACATTTCAAATGATATATAGCTAAGAAAGTGGGAGGGGGAGGAGATGGTACACTGCACGTCAAAAAAAAAAAAAAAAAAAAAAAAAAAGTGGGTGTTTGAGTCTCAACACACACACACGCACGCACGCACGCACGCACGCACGCACACACACACACGCACGCACACACACACACACACACACACACACACACACAGAGCCACTGGCAGATCTTTGCACCATGGACATACAATACATGTGTGTGATGTTCTCATGACACACATACTTGGCGCTCTCTCTCTCTCTCTCTCTCTCTCTGTGTGGGTGTGAGTGTGTGTGAGTGTGTGTGTGTGTGTGTGCGTGTGTGTACCAAGGCGTGGTGAGCACTGTGACTGGCAGTGTCAGTTGGGCTCTGCCTTTTGGCTTTGTTACAGATTTTAGAGGAGGAGGGGAAGGGCAAGAAGAGGATGGTGGGAAAGAGGGAGACAAAAAAAGAAAGAGGAGAAGGAAAGATGAGAGCGAGTGCTGAAGTGGCACATGTGACGCTTTAGCAAAATGTATATTGTTGAAAAGCTCTTGAATCCTTTCTACGGATGAGAAAAATCTAAACAAGAATAAAATGAGAATTTAGACAGAAAGAAAATAAAAGACTCAAGTGAAAACTTGAGTAAAATACGGAGGAGAAAAAAAAGCACAAAAGTGCATTTGCTATTTAAGAGAGTGAAAGAATATGACCCTTGAAAGAGGAAAAGAAGAGAACACTGCTACCAGAAGACAAAATGAAAATGAAAAAATAAATAGGGGAGGACATCGGAGGAAAACGAGGTCAAGAAGGGGGAGCGAGGGGAAATAAAAGAGAAACAGGCCCAATGAAAGATAAGGACATCAGAGAAGAATCATATAGGAGAAACGTCAGCTCCGGCATGTTGGCAGGGAAAGCCAATGAAAGGACATCAGAGAAGAGAATCATAGGAGACGATCAGCTCCGGCATGTTGGCAGGAAAGCAGCAGCAGCAGCAGCAGCAGCAGCAGCAGCAGCAGCAGCAGAAGCAGCAGCAGAAGCAGCAGCAGCAGCAAAAGCAGCAGCGGCGGCGGTGGTGGCGGCGGCAGCAGCAGGATCCCCCTGCCAGCCCACTGTGGCTCTGTTTGGAAGCCAAGCCCAAGATCAATACCGCTGCAGCTCTCTGGCTCTGGCTCTCCGCCCCCTCCCACAACGGGCCCTGCAATACCTCCACCGACAAAACCCGGGGAAAAGGGGGGGGGGTTTCTGGTGCAGCCCAAGGCAAGACAAATATTTTGTCTTCGTGAGTTTCCCAACATAATATTTTGCGTTTTATTTTATTGAAGCGCAGGGATCGGGCAGTACGAATGTGGTCCCCGAAGGAGCCTCAGGATTGTTTCTCCATGGCCCATACATGACAACAGCCTTACTGGGGTGACATTTGAGACTATAAACACTGAGGGGCATCAGGGGAACGGGACTCAAAACTATACACAGAAGCTGGAGCTGAAACAAAAGCTAATATACAAAAATTTAGTGCCCACGGCCACCGTGTTTACTTCCCCCTTCTCTGTCTGGCACAGAAACACCGTAGGTCTAATCAAGTTTTATTTAAAATTCAAAAATAGTTCACAATTGCAATAATAAAAAAAAAAAGGTTAAATCTAAACAAGGAACAGATGAGAATGAACTAAAGCTGCAGCTAATGATAACAATTAATCTGCTGTTTTTGTTTTCGCTAACTGTTTAGTCTGTAAAATGCCCTTGCCTTCATCTCCCCGCTGCTTATTTTGTCAGAACAGTTAAAAAAAAACCCAAAGTTTATTGCTGTGATATGAAACAGAGAAAAGCTGCAAAACCCCTCGCATTGGAAAGGCAGTATTTTGCATGATTATTTCACGAGCTGCTTTAATCGACTGGTAAAGCTGCATTAATCTTTGGCCACTTGGGGGCTGCAGAGCCAGCTGGACACACACCATGGACCTATCATCGCCACACAAACTCTTTGGTCCATTAACGCATCCAGCGGTCGTTCGGAGTTGTGTCTGAGTCCACCGGATGAATGTAACTGCTGTATTCACTTTCTCTTTTTTTTTAGCTTGGTTTTTGGTCTACGTCATTGCCAGCGTACGCAGCCCCTTTCACTGTAATCCTTCAATGCGTTGCTGATAAAAAAAATAAAAAATAAAAATATATATATATCAATTGGTGTGGCTTTAAAAACATCCAATAAAGTCCCGCCGGTCCACAAATCGATTCACTTATCATTTAAACACTAGAATGAATTCATTCATCACTGAGGAAACTGCATTTTCAATACACATTTAATATGAATCTGATAACCTATGATTTAAAATAGTCTCTGTGGCCTTATTTTGCTCTGATACATCCTGTTTCAGATAATAACAGAAATGATTATATATTATTACTTCGAGATATACTGCTCTGAAGTATGTGCCTTTGGCGAATTAGGATCATGAGCAGCGAATGCGCAGCCTTAACCCCATTACACATCAGGCTGCGTGTGTGTTCTGACACTGACAAATATCAACGCACATATTGGACAAGCACCCTTTAGTGCACCGGATGAGCCTTTTAGCACACGAGGTCTGATCGAGGGTCCGTTCTCCTACAGGGAAAAAATGCTGACATCATTACAGCGTATGCAACTCGATCTCAGACAACCGTACCCCTCAGGCAGACATACTGTCATACTTTCCCAGTTCAAATGGACCATGGCAGGTAGAATATGGTACAAGGTTCCAGCAGCGATGCGGAGAGGCAGGCAACAGGCCTGCTGGGAGGGAAAACACATGGAAAAGGGCTGGGCCTCCGGAGATATAATTAAAAAAAAAAAAAAAAAAAAAGCCAAATGAACCATCCTGCACACTTGTTTTTTCTTTTTTCTTTTTCAGAGCCGCTTCCGCTGTATCTCTGGCAACGTTCTCTCCTTTTTTTCCTTCTTTACTTTCTTCTTTTTTCAGACCGTGGGACTTGGGGCTGTTGCTCAGACAATGTGCTGCATCCGACAAAAAAAAAAAAAAGCAGACGAGAGCGGAAGGCTTTTCGTTTATTGATGACGGATGCCAAGATGTTTTGCTCTTTCCCCTCTTTGGAGGTGACAAATCGAAAGCATAACGTACACGGTGCAGCCATGAATCAAGCACCGCCAGTGTCTGCAAAGTCACTCAGCTGCGGCCAGAGTGACAGCTACAACCTTCCTTTTCTAAAAGACTCTGCAAGAAAAATAAATCATACATCTATAATGAAAATACAGGGCAAGTGATTTTCAGAATGAATATTTCCCTGCATCTATAAAGGGCTTGTTCTTTAAGAGAGAGACTTGAGAGACTTAAGGATTCACACTTGAGGTAAAACAGTGGAAGTTCGTTTCCTAGCAGCCAATTCGCAGCTGCTTCTTTAGAGTCTCTCTCCAATTAACACGCCTTCCATCAGCCACTCACCAGTCATACTCTTCACTGAACATTGGCTGTTCTTCCTCTTCCTTTTCGGGCCATTGAGCCACCTGAGAGGGGGAGAAAGGGACAAAGAGAGAGGAGAGGAAAATTAGGGAAAAAAAATCAGCAAAAGCACTTGAAAATATACTACACCTTAGTGCAACGTTACCTGGGTGAAGAAAAACACACGTTAGGGTTTGGGAAAAAACAAACAAACAAACAAAAAATGCATTGTAATCCAACCTGGATTAGCCAGATCACATCTGGTCTGAGGTGATGATATAATCTCAGCCAAGCGGAAAAACAGTTTGTACAGTTTGGCCACATTTTAAAGACCAACAATAAATCACCTAATTCTGCCTCTTTCTGCTACAGTATCTCACGGTGACCGACAAATAGCTGCAGATGAAGTATCCAGGTAAAGACCACATGTTAATATCAGATGTTAGTGGGGCCTGCTACACAGTTATAACCAACAACAACAAACCAAACACTGAATATTAATTGTGTAGCATCAGTACAGCTCAGCGGTTGCATATATCTGACTTTAATAGTCTTTTCCATGTTTGTATAGACCTTCTCCCTTTATCATTCTGTTTCCTTTTACCAGCAAACCAGCTGGTACTGAATTTAGGTTAAAATAAAAAAATAAACAGGGGCATTATTTACTGCCACTTTAATTTCTAACAGAGGCGTAATGAATCTCTCTAAACCACTAGCTAAAGGAGGAAAGAGCTTTTCTTACAACAAATGGTTGCATTTTGGCAGAAAAAAAGCTCAGACGGTGCTCGTTATCGGAGTCTAAGTAGCAGGGAAGAAAAGACATTTGTGTGGAATACAATTAAAACCCTTGAAACAGCTCTAATTATAAGGATACACATTGGAAACCCCACAGAGTCACAGAGGAAACACAACGGCCGCCACTCTAACAGGAACCAAGCATATGCAGAGTAACACGTTTCTCAACAAGCAGCGGAAACACACAAAAGCTCACACTCGCACACTCATACACACACACTTCCACACAAACTTACACACCTGCAGCCACGCTGACACATGTGAAAGGCATGTAAAGCACAGATGGAAACTGGCTGCTCTGAAATGAATTATGAAAGCGCAGGGATGGAGGAGGGAGAGAGTTAAGTAGAGGGCGGTCAGGGTGGGGTGGGGTGGGGTGGGGGGTCGTTTTCTGAAAAGAGAGTATGAGGGGGAGTTGGCGAGCGCTCCATGTCACTGCCTGATGTGTTCAGGATCCCGAGGGGTCCGGCTCTCTCCTCCTAGACGCTCCCAACGGCCTCCGGCTCTCCTCCCATGCCAAAGCCCTTTTAATACTAGCTCTGGGAGAAGGGGACCGCCACTCCATTAGTGGCATCAATAAAGCCGAGGTCCCGCTCCGTTACGATGCAGCGCACGGGCCGGGAGTTTACATTCCCTCTGCCACCGACCTGTGTCGCGGTATATTCTTTATTATCCGGAGGAAGGAGCCGTCCTCCGCGGCTCCTCCTTAGGTTTGACCTCTTGTCCCGTTAAAAGGTTCCTTTGTTACTTATGTGGATCGAGGGTCCCAGGGTGGAGGGAGCCGGGATGTTGCAGAGACTGCACAGATCAGGTTCTAGTGCTGCGGCTGATTGGTGTATAAAGCCCCTTTGAGACAAATTGGTGTACGTCTATGTGTGTGTGTATATGGGACTTTTGCATCAATGCAGTTTATCTTGGTCCTTTTTTAGGTTCAAAATCGTTGCACATTTAAAACGTACAGTAGATGAGACACGGCCATGGATTTTTCTCCTCCTTTAACATTAGATTTTTTCTCTGAATACTGGGATGAAAAATCCTGACCCGGCAGAAAAAGCCCTGCTCATTTCTGGGACACGGCATCCTTCAACTCAAGCTATTTATTATTTTCAAAAATCATGGCACCCTGTGAAGTGTTTTCTTCCTTCAAAGAAACAAATCTTGACAAATATCTTTACCGAAACATGGGCTTTAGTCAAAATCCCTCAGTGTATAAAAAGCATATCTCTTGAGATTATAAGCAAAGTGACTCTTTTTCCCCCCATTAAGGATCAAAAGTTTCCACTAAAGAACCCTGTAAATTTTCTGTCACTGCCTCCGAATCACCCAAAGGTTTTTCCTGTCTTTTTATAAATCGGCGCGCTTTTATTTTTTCATACCAGCAGACACTGTTTGCCCCCGGGAAACGTAACAATATAACTGCCCGACAAGTTTAGGAGCTGCTGTAATTGGGCCTAAATGCCAACTCAAACTGCCCCTTCACATCTCGTCTCGGCTGCGATGGCCGCACTGTCTGGTTCCCGGTCACGGTTCCCTTTGCCCTTTGCAGAATGCATCAGATGGCTTCAACGAGGCACTAAATTAAGCTCTCAAATAGCTTATTGAGCTAAAGCTCGATTTATCATGATTGTCGTGTCTGCACTGTCTTTGACTTATCCGTGGCCCAAATGGACGGATATAGTGTTCCTGTCCCGCCGGGATGAGGGGAGGAGAGCAGAGAACATCCGTCACGACAACCGTCTCCTGAAGGCGGGAGGAGCCGAGGGAGCTCACCTGAGAGGCAACACTCGCTGGCATGTAATAGGAGCGGGGATTGTTAATCCCTGTGTCACAATATAACAAGTTCAGAGGATCTGCGAACGTGGACAAAGCTCTTCATTCACTTTGACAGGGCAAGAAAGGGAATTACAGCTGCCACAGTGGCAGAGAGACAAGGTGGGGGTCTTCTCCACCACTCAAAGGTGAATGTCTCCCCCCGCCCTCTGCCAGCTGGCTTCCACATAACTCCATTCAGCTGCAGGAGGCAACGACCATCAAACTGTCAGCTATGTGACAGCTCACGTTTTTATAGAGGGAAACGCAGGATAACAGGATATAAGCAGATACACTTCATTCAGGCCTCCATTGCTACTGCGACAACTACACCTTCCCTGCATCTCTGTGCTGAGATCCTGCATCCGAACAACAGGTCCCTCACGATTCGAGACGCCAGAACTTGCAGCGTGTTAGAGCTTTTTCTCCCTCGTCTGAGCTGTGCGGCGTTCTGTTTTTCGATCGTGCAACAACCAGAGAATTGGCACGGCGACGGTACGATAATGAAACGATAATACGCATCAACCTCCCCTCGTAATAAGTTCCAGTCTCTAACCCTCTATTAAGATCTGATCAATCCAAAAATAGCACTAATGAAAATATCAGCGCCCTTGCAGCTGAAACAAGGGCTTAGCCCCCTTGGCCAGGGGGGCGGGGGGTGTTCTAGCAGCTCTCAGTGGGAACAGTCAGAGAGATCTAGTTTTGAGAGGCCCTCGCAAGGAGGAAAACAAAACAGAAACACGACCGCAGAAGAACACGACATGCACTAGTACGGTTCTGTTTGAAAGCTTCCATGTCCGGTTAGATTTTTTTTTCAGCAGGAGGCTGCAACTAAAACAACAATTAACTGTTTGTCTGAAGTGATGGTTCGAAGCTCTGCAATGAAACAACATCCAAACAAACAAAAAACAAACTTTGCTTTTGCAAAAAAACAAGACACTGGACAGGACTTGAGACTGTATCACAAAGCCGGTGCAGATACATATTCCCCTGTTCATCCATGGAAGTGATTTTGGATGGAATGTGACTTTTTGCAAGTTAGGGCGCGACGACGTGCGGCAGTGCGCTATTTCAATTCCCAGCCCTAAAAACCCTGAGGGGATACACGGACCCTGCGGCACTACTATGAGTGTGAGTGGTTCGGCATGGCGCCGCCTCTCAGCAACCTCGTCCGGCCTTGCATTAACATGCACATGCTCCACTTTCTCTGCAGGCCAGCGCGCGCGTGTACACGCACACAATTCAAAACTTAAGCGGATGTGTAAGAGCAACAAATCTGATTCCTATGGCCCCTGACCGCCGTGCGGAATACGTATGCACGTTGCACAACTAAGCACATGTTGCACGGCAGAATAGAGGAGTCGATAACACAAGCCAAGAAGATGACACGAGGAAGACTTACGATGATGACCTGACGACGCAGAGGGACTGTAAAATACGCTCGACGGAGGAGCGACTCTAGTTGAAGTTGCAGATGTAGCTGCGACGCAGCCCTCGCGCTCGGACCGGGCCTACGCTTCTCTCGCTCTCCTAACGGCCTGATGTCTCTACCAGTTGTGCTGCAGTGCCTTCAGGAAGAATTCAGACCAGTTCGGACCCGGTTCTTGTTTTGTTATCTTACGGGCTTATGCTTAAGTCGTTTAAATTCTTTTTTTCCCCCTCCATCATCAATCTGCATTCAAAAGACTGAGATGACAAAAGCCAAAACAGATGTAGTAATTTTTGAGAATTTATTAAAAATGAAAGACTGATATATGGCCTCAACACAAGTATTCAGGCCCTTGACTCTGTGCTTAGCTGGAGCACCTTTGAAGTGATCTAGGTCTCTCCACAGACACTTAGAGCTGAGGCCAAACAGTTAAATCTTTGGTTTCATTTGACCAGAGAGTGTGTTTCCTTTAGGTACTTTTTTTTGCAAACAAAAACAAACAAATGAATTAATTTAACGTGTATAAAAGTGAAGGGGCCTATATACAGACTGAGTGTGATGTATACTTAGCCTTCTGACCCACTCAGATCCCTTCTGCCCCCCCCCACTCTGCTGCTAGTAGACTCTCCCTGTTTACCCTGATCGGAGGACAGACAAGTTGTCCACCTGTGACTTTGACTTTGACTCTGAAGTGCATCTAAAAAGGTAATTGCTGGACTGTCGGGTCAAGGAGCGCACTCATGAGATCGGACTATTTTAAGACGGAGCAGGCTTCATTAAGTCTGAAGCGGCCGGCAGGAGATATCAAGGAGCGTAGCTAGACAGCAATCAATACTGAGAGAGATCTACATTTCCCTAAAGATAATTCCCCTTAAGTGGGAGTATTTAAAGCATAAAATCGACATTATTTTAAATTCTTCTAAATTTCTTGTGGTAAACAAATCTGATAAAAAATTTTTAAAAAACTGACAATGTGCTGACCATCTCTAAATACTTTATCCTTCCTTTTCTGCCTATTTCATCCTGAGTCTTTAGTCACTGCTGAATATGTGCATTTTTTTTAAAAAACTGGTCACAAATATAAATATTCATAAAAAAAACTTTTTAAAAAAGAGGCTCAGTAATCCCCTCAGACAGCTCGGCACTGTAGCTTTCAGTAGACGTTATTCAAAATGGCAGCAATTAGTGCGTTTGCCAGGGACTATTTTCAGCTGCGGATGACTACACGTTTGGTGCTCTAGTGAGTATTTATTTACTCTTTATTTTGAGACATCTGTCCCATAGACTTCTGCCTCCGGCCCAACACGACGGGGGCGAAGGGAGCTCTGTGCTCGAAAAAACCATCAAAATTCAACGGCGATGTGCCTTCCCGGGAAGCGGCGTCTCGTTTACGCTGGGTTATCCATCGTCGCTTTCTGAAGACACAGTCCTAGTTCAACCTGGTGACAGCAGGTTCTGGTGGATATCCAGCATGACAGTTTTCATTATTACTTGACTGATTGTTATTTGGGCGAACTGACTCGTTAAGTCAAAAAAAAGAAAAAGAGAAAGAAAGACTGCGAAGCGCCTGCTCTGAAGCTCACGCTCTTATAACAGACGGAACAAAACAGAGACACTCACTGTGAGTAGTCCAGAGAATTATGTCCATAACATTGTCTGTATGAGCGAGCTACCCCCCCAATCCTATGTTTAGAGTAGCCTATTGTTCAGCATGCATGCTGCGGGCCTGCAGGTCTGACCTGTCCTATACCTCCGGCGGTAATGGACACTTTGTTCCCCCGTGTGTCCCATGACTGTCTAAATTACAGGCCGAGCTAGGAGGGGATGTGGGGCGCCGTGGCGTGAAAGCAAGACACCTCCCTCTGTCCAAATACACAAGTGTACTGTAACTCGCCTGTAACCAATAATAAACGTGGAGCCGAATCCTCAAACATAAACGGCTCGATATAACCGGTGCTACAGGCTTTAGCTGGATTTAGCTCACATCTGAAATGTACATCTGGTGTTTCAAAAAAACCCAACAAAATTCACTGAGATGCCTTGTCTTTAAATTGACTTAGTCCAGATTGAGATTCATGGCGAAACAACGCGGGTAGATTAACTATCAACTGGTAGTTAAGCAGCAGGTGTGCGTGCGAATCTCGAGCAGCATATTTGCATAATATGATTTCTGGGCATTGTATTTGCACACATCAATGAGTAAACACAGCCAATCAAATCCCAACCAAAACAAAGATCCCACCACACTGACGGACTGGATATTTTTCAGTTTTTTACTCCGCAAGATGGCAATTCATGATCTTGTACTGGAATCCCTGTAGCTCTGTAATGGCTCAAATCCGAGTATGGCCACCTACTGCCCCCCCGGGCAGAAATCAGCGCTTTCATTTTTTTTTTCAACCTTGAAAGCCAACAGTTTTCTGTAAATATTGGCCCAAAAATGTCACAGCTGTTAAAGAGTGCTACTGAGATTACTGCAGGGGAAACTTCCCTTGTACAAACCCAGGAACAATAATTAACTGAGGAAATTGACGGCGTTTCGGTCAATTACTCTGATTAAGCAGAGGTGCATGGTGACTGAGAAGCGCACACACACACACACACACACACACACACACACACACATACACATGCAGAGGCACAAACACACACACACAACTTTAAATGGCTGCTTCTCCCTCTCAGTAATGGAAATTGCAAGATGAATTTTGATTTAAAGACTTTTAACCAGGGTATATTGCCATGGTAACCGAGGGGTGCAGTGATCTTAGGCAGGTAAAATTTCTAAAAATCTTTTTTTCTTTTCTTTTTTTTAAATATCAACAACACCTTTCAACATGTGTGATGCAATCTACTCCACCAAGAACACAGAAAATACTATAGAGCTCAAACAACACAACTCTGACATTACCTATCGCTGAGAGAGCTAGAATTTCAAAATTCTGTGCACACCCCTGGTAGCTTTATGTACACACCTTATACATTCTATACACGGACACACCCGTGTCCTGCATAAAGCACATAGTAACCAAACAAAAAGGCCTTGATCCTTTGACAGATATATGGACACGTATAGTAACTCCCATTCCACTCAACCGGATAGCATTCTTGGGAGTTTTAAAGCCGCACTTAATATGCAAATCTCCGGCAGACGAGGCAGTGGCGACATAACAAGTCATAAAATCCATAGCAAGAGCGAATATAACAATGCCTTTAACATAGGCATGACAGGACATCCTCGTCCAGGGGAAGGAAAGGCCGAATATGTTTTTTAGTCACACCTCAGACTTACGGTACAGCAGCATGGCAGGGGAAAGGATCCCATCGACAGATAAACAGGGGCCGTGGTGGCCATTAACGCCAGTAATTGAGAAAACATATGGAGATCCTGATTTTACGTCACAGGGGGTAGAGACAAAAAAATAATATTCATTTCAGATACCGTATATGGTTTGGAAAAGGATCAAATTTTTCGCCTAGTGTGTCAAGATGCAAATCTTTTCTTTTTATACAGTAGATATGTCCCTGTCTTCTCTACATGCATAACTGCCCGGCAGCTTGACCCCCCCCGGATGCTGGTGTGTCCACTAACATAAATACCGCAGAGTTATCATCACCCGTCTCAAGCTATTCACAGCAAAACTGGTCATACCTGCAGAGAACATGAAATTCAGATGAGCAGCGGGAGCAAAGATGAAATAACATTTACATGCAAATGCGAATCCGATCCACCCTGGCGACTCCGTTTGATTTGCTGAGTAATTAACTCATTAGGACCACTTATCGTAACCGAGTTTATCGTTACAGCACCGAGTGGCATGGTTTGCCAGAAGAAAAAACCCTAACAAACAATTAACTGGGCGCTGTGATCTGCTCCGATTCATGCTTGACCGGACGCTCTCAGACGGCTACAGGGGATAAAAACAGGCCTCTCGCAGCACATGGGCAACAGAAAATCCTGCATTCAAACAAAACCACACTCACCACGCTATGGTTCAAGCATTTGCCACTGTTAATGCAACCCAGTGCAAGCCGCCTTGCATCAGCTGTGGTGGTTGTTAGAAGAAGTGATGCAAACAGGAATGCTCCAAATACACATCCATGTTTTAACCTAATCCCGCATGACATTACCGTACAAAAATTTATGGACCTTATTGAGCCATCAAGCCAAAATATGATTGGATTTATGAAGAAGAATTAAATCTAGTGTGTAAAATATTTCATTATCGTAATGTTTGATTATTGGTCAGAGAATCTTTCACATTTATGTAAAAGCTGCAAAAAAGGTTGAGCACATATCAAACAATCATCAATCCACAGGTTCAGGCCGTGCTTTCCTTTATCTGCATACTGGTAACCATGGCATCACTTCAAAGAGCCAGACCAGTTCAAACAACAACAGGCCGGCCACATGCAGAGGGGAGTGGCGGCGATTCAACAAAATCCACTGTCAAGCCAAACAAGCCAACAATATCCACTCTTGAGTATCAACTGCTCCAAGCACGAAGCCCCCCAAGCTCAGTTCCTTGTGCTTTTAATTACCCCTGAGGTGCAGAACGGTGCAGCCAGCGCTCAGCACAGGTGTCGAAACACCGGCAGAGAAACGCTGCGTACTCCCACAATGAACACGTCAAAGGAAACAGAATGGCTGCTGCATTCACTCCCACATTCATGACTGCACCAAGAGCGCCTGTCCCCCGGCAGCAGAGCTGTTAATCTCCTGACAGGTGTCCGCGTTAGCTGAGGAATCTATCAAGGCTCCGGACTGACTTTCTTAACACAGGCTTTTAATACAGCACATGGAGACACAGCGGAGGGGAATCTGATGCTGCATTCCAGGCAGCCAGCCAGTCCCTCCACATGGTGATGAAAACACAAACTCATTTCATCAATTATTGTTAATGTTTCCTCAATTTAAGTGTAATTGTGGAGACAGAAAAGACTCATGAGAGAAGGGTACCGGCCTGTGTCTACTGTTGCCTTCACGTGCTCCCTCTTATCCACTTACTTCTCGGTTAGAAACTGGTAAGTACACCAAATCAAACAAAACAAAACAAACAAAATAAACAAGGCAATAAAAGGTGTTTTTGAGTGCACAAATGGAAATAATGCATACTAAGGATGTTTAAATTATTTTAATGGAAAAATAAGAAATTTGTTAGAGAAATCTAAATAAGATTTTGGTAAAAAGCTGCTCATGGTGTTTACTTTCTCCCCAGCTTATTAGCATGATTAAAACATGATCTGATTAAACAGAAGCTTCCTTGATCTTTCTTCATTTATTTGCTGAGGACATGCACGAGATCCGTGTTTATACTTCCAACCACACTTGTGAAAGAAAAATCATCTGGATTACAACTCTAATCTTTCCCCGAAAGAGATGACTTTAATAATTTAACTTCTTCATTTAAAGGAAATAGAGTCAGCCCCTGCTCCCCAGTACTTTTTGAGGTGCCCCAGAGCTCCATTTTGGGACCAATTCTTTTTTTTCTTAATTTTGCTTCCATGAGGTGAGATTATTTGTAAGCATGCCACTGACTACAGCTTTTATGCCGATGATAAATCATATGTCCCATTGAAGCGTGACATAGCCACTAGATTGTCTGTAATGAAAGAGTGTCGTCTAATTGAAATAAGAAACTGGATGTCCGCTACCCTCCTTCAGCTAAACCCAGAAAAAAGTGAGATTTATTATTGCCACAGACAATGTACATAATAGACTGAAAATCCTCGCTTTGCCCCTTTCCTTAAAACAATAATTCTTCTGTCAGAAAACATTGCTCATGTCTGAGCTTCAGAGATTCAGACGCTTCCATTTTCCACACATTTGCATGAGTGTAACAATGATCTCCTAACTGTCAAAGAAATAGGAGTTAAGGGCAACTGGACTTGGTTGTAGTTCTGGGAGATGTTTCACCTCTCATCTAAGAGGCTTCCACAGCTCTGGCTGACTGGGGGAGGTGGTGGTGGGGGGGGTACTTAGCCACGGTGGGGTCATTACCAAGGCAGGTGATAACACTTAGTTCATTAGCGCTCCCGGCCATTGTAATGACAGGCGTTAGTGTCGTTAAGTCACCTGAGGCCAAGTGCTGACTACCGTCGTTTTTGGAGTCACCTGAGACCGAATGTGAATGTTTGTTTAATCTCCTGGAAAGAGATGAAAGGGCAGCATTATGGGGGGTGGGGGGATAGGTGGTGTCGTAGACCTCCGCCTCCGTTGAGGTATGTTTTCTCTACTTTGACATTAATAGCCTCCTTCCCTCCTCTGTGGAACCAGCTGTCCTCCTAACTAAAATATGTATGTTGTTGTCACTGAATGAGAGTTCCTTATCCTTCAGGCGTAGGAAAACTGCTGAGTCTAGTCCCAAGGAGTTGGCCCTCCATTGTTGAGCCATATGTTTACAATTGTATGTACAACTTTATTTTCTACACATTATCCATGTGAAGTACTTTGTAATCTCTGGTTTTGGTAAATGTTATACAAATAAACTTTATTATTATAATTATCATTATTTAATTCCTCTGTTAAAACCAAAGCACATTTATATTGAATGACAACCCTTTCCTACCCAGAGGCCTCTTCCACACAGAGGGCCCCTACCTCCGGCAGTGGTACTTTGAGAGAGGCTCCATTCCACTAATATTATGTTTTCATTAATGAGAAGGAGCTTAAACAGTGCTGTGTTTGTTTGTGTTTGGGCTGGCCCGGCGGGCCCTGCTTTTCAAGAAATGGAGGAGTAACAGGGAGGAGCGTGGCGGGGTCAGAAGTAGCTATATGCCTTAGTTCTAAGAACACAATCCGGACGAGAGGAAGAGAGCGGCTGAGAGGAAGACGAGGCTGCTACATTATGTAACTTGTCTGGGGAAAAAAAATAAAAATAAAAAAATTGGTCCAGAGATGTGAAAACAGAGAGCACCATGAGAAAGATTTAGACATTAAAAGAGTGACTGAAAAATAAAGATTCTCTTTTAGGCATCCTCAGAAAACCCTCCCTTATACATAACACCATTACACAATGACAGAAAGCCATTCCTGGTTCGTTTCAGGGAGAAGTTTACATCAGGAAAGACAAGGGAACGTTTCCCGCAATAGCTTTGTGGGACTTTTACGGTTTCAACTTTTAACATCACCCTGAACGACATGAAACAATGACAGCCAAGCTGAAAAAAATGGTTTTGCATGAGAGGCAGTCTTGTATTTGCTCCAGAAGCATTAGAACACTAGTCTAACCAAAATACAATGGAAGTACAAAATAAAAATATAAAAAAACAATGACAACAATGATCAGCAAGCTTCAGTGTCCGACTCACCGTTTCTCTTCTCCCTCTGATGGGTTAGGGTCCTGCTCCTTGGGCATGTGTTCCATTCACCTTAATTCCATCCAGCAGCCAATTATGAGAGACTGAGGCAAGCCCCGCCCTCGGATGCACACTTGTCATTCGCGGGTCGGAAGGTGTCAGTCAGTGAAACATGACAGGGCCCCGTCCCTGGGGGCTTGGGACGGGGGGGGGGGGTCTCCAAAAAGGAGCTGGCCCCCTTTTGAGGTCGGTTGTTTTTGTGGCCCGGTGTGAGAGCTGCAAGATTCGGAAGATGTCGGAGGTTCTGCTGGTGTAAGCTGGCAGACCCTGGGGCCGGGGGTGGGGGGCAGTGGATGGTGGTGGGGGGGGATGTCGGTCTCAGGGATACGGAGGTTGGAGTGGGATCCAGTCTGGGGGAAAACAAAGAACACAATCAGATTACAGTGTCTGTGGAGCTGAAATAATTAATCGGTTGAGCAGAAAATTAATGGGGAACTGTTTTGATGATTAATTATGTTGTTTTTAAGTAAAGGTGCCAAAAAATGTTCTGGTTCCGACTTCTTAAATGTGAATATTTTGCTGGTTTTCTTAGTCCTCTATGATGGTAAGGGTCTTGGACTGGTTGGCCAGTAAAAACAAGGCATCTCTGTAAGACATCATCTCTGGCAACTTAGGAAAATGGGAACTTAGGAAATAGGAAATTCAGATGGGCCCTTTTCACTATATTCTTACATTTTATGAACCAAACTGTCATTGAAGCAATTGCTAGTTGCAGACCTAAATATCTCAATGACAAAAAATTAAAGCCGTTACTTCCCACAATACATGTTATTTGTTGTGCATTTTTCAAGGTTTTATCAGTAAAATGTCCCCAGCGATTTAATATGAAAGCAAAAATTACTCTCAAGAGGGTCTTTGAAATATCAAGACCTCTAAAAACCCTTCGTAAACTTATACTAAATTGCGGCCCTTTTGTGGCAGGTACGTGTCCAAACATGCACCCTTTTCATCTAAGCTTTTGCAAAGTGCATCAGACACATATCTGACCCTTTCTTAGAGAATCGAGTGTTCAATTACTGTGAGACATTCCTGCTTTAGCACTTTGATATGTTTAACTTTTAAATTGGTTTTCAGTTTCCGTTTTGTGGAACCAGGACTGATGGATTCTCTGAAAGGGTCTTCGGGAGGAGGCTGCCGATCCATGAATCACTGAGAGCCAAAGCTCTGCAAAGGCTAGATACGAGGAGTAAATCCTTTCCTGTGCCCAATCTTTATCACCTGACCCAATGAATCCGACTGGTGCCGCTGAATTGAGACCCACAACTAATGCAAGTCCCAAATTGTTGCTTTGTATTCAGTCCTCGCCAATTGTTAGCTCACAGCGTTGATGCAAAGCATAAGGTATTCCATGTCTCATTCATTCTTCCCAGTGGACATTGTGCAACTAATTACAACACATGACAAGCATAGATGCAGATGACTGGCACAGTAAAAGGAGAAAGAGGGAAATTTTCTAAACAAATTCCACTGGAAAATTCCCAAACCCAGAACCCAACCCAAGCCCAGGATTTTAGGCAACAAAATGTCTCGAACCCAATGAGTCGTGACAAAGTATTGGGTTTTCAGGCCAGGCCTCTACAGAGATCACGGAGTTTGTCTTCAATACGTTGCTCAAGTTGTTTCGGCCAAAGATATCCCTCCATACAAGTGGCTAAATAAGAGCTTCCTCAAATGCGCCACCACATGTTGTGTCGACACAGTGTTATGCTGTCAACCTGACTAAGTGTCCCGTGTGAACGGGTCTCGGATTCCGTCTTATGTTATATGACCCTCAGTCATGTGAAACAGGGGCTTTTCTTCAGGTCGGCGGCGGCAGAGGGATTCCTCTGAGTCACACACCGACGTAAGACCGGTTACGGCGGCCCGGAGGTCAGAGGGGAACCTGTGCCACATTCAACTGCTGCTGCTGCGCCTAAGCAGTTCCTGGAAAACTGCTACACAGGGTTAAGTAGATTTAAGATGAGCAGCTGTAGCTATGTGAAAGAGAATGTGTGTGTGTGTGTGTGTGTGTGTGTGTGTGTGTGTGTGTGTGTGTGTGTATGCATGTGCTAGTACTCAAAGGGTCCTGATCCATTAGCCCCTGCCTCCAACCTTTGTTGTCCAAGGAAGGCTTTATTCCTTCCTTCACTAATCCCCGGTTCAATGCCTTTCTAATCCGGAACAGTGGGATACAGTGCATGAGAATGGCCTTAGACATGACTGATATTATTATTATTGCCTTTACTCCTAATAGAGAGATTAGAGGCAGTATTCAAAACAACCTTCCCCTGCAGGCGAAGGGGCATTTAATCAACTCCATTCATGTTATTTTTCTTTTTTCTTTGGCAGTTATTGTACAGTAGAAGGCGACTGATTCACATCCCAAAACCTTCTGTTTGCACTGATGTCATCTCAGAAAATATCAATAATTTGAATAAAACTTTCCCTTCAAAAATACAGATTATACAAGAAATTAGATGTGAATTAGGTTTTTAGCCCTAAATCAATACTTAAACTACAATAATTATTGCTGTTGACTATTATTATATAATTATCTGTTACTTATTGGTACGACAGAAAAGTAATTGAAAAGCTTTGATCAATGAGTCATTGTTCAAAGAATTTATCAAACAAAAGTGTCAAACATTAGCTGGTTAAATGTGAGGATCTGCTTATTGTTTTGGTTTTATATCCTTTATTGACTGAATAATGTTGGGCTCTGAAGTTTTGGTTGGACAAAACAAGCAGCTTGAAGACCCGGAAATGAGAATTATTTAATTAAATGTATTGTTGTTATTTCTGCCAAAAAAAAACCCCAAAAAAACAAGTTTTGTGATGTTATATGCAGGGATTTTGTGGAGGTGGAGCATTTTCAAATCCTTGCTGACAAATCAGGAGAAAAATAAGTGGATTTGCAAAAATAATAATAATAAAAAACAACCTATTGTGATTAGTTTTGTTGCATCTCTGCAACATTTAAATCAACCAATTACCATGTAAATCATGAAGAACGAGCTCGGTGAGTTCAATCACATTCCAGTTTATTTGGTTTCTAATCAAAATAATCTTAATCAAGACCCTTATTCATGACACAGCAAACACCGTCCCTCAAGTATGCACTTAATCACAATCACACACACACACACACACACACACACACACACACACACACACACACAAGCTGCTGTCAGCGAACCACAGGGACACCCCATTCATCGCTCTGAAAAAGGTCAGGCGGAGTCGACTGCCACTCCGACCCTGGCAGGAGCGACTGTGGTGTGACGGTTAACAGGAGAGCGACGGCATGAGCCCCATAGGCCTGTAACACTAATGGAGTGTGCTTTATCAAACGCCGTCTCTCCACCCCATTGACTGCTGAAGTGCCACCGGCCCCGCTGCTGTTGTTTGTGTTTGTGGCACAGACAATTAGTTGTTTATCACGCTGGGACGGGGAGGGCGGATAAGAAGAGGGGCCCATTGTTTGGTTAGCAACTGAAATCAATTCCAAGGACGAGCAAAACTCCGAAAAAAAATGCCTGAGCGCACTTGGAGAAATGTGGAATTTAAACTGGTGCAGCGGTACACACAGCATTGGCTGTGTACTATTAGTAACTTAATGTCCTGTAACAACATCCCACATCTGGGAGGACCAGACGTGCCGTGAAGCAGAAGCAACCGGCTACGCTACCACACGGAAACCAGCTACGCTTCCACTCGGAAAGTAGCTCGTCGGTTGGTCCACCTTGCCCATGTCTGCGCTGCCGTTTCCCTGTATGTGTTCCTTCAATCCCGCCCCGCCCAGAAAGTTATTCTTATATAAATACTCGCCGCCCCCCATATACAGGGTCAGTTTGTCAAGTGGTCTGGGGGCTGGGAAAAGAGTACATAGCATTCTTGAGCAAAGAAAGTAGGAAAGAACAGATAAGGATAAAGTGTGAAAGAAAGGAGAGAGGGAGATAATGTGTGATAATACAGTGTGTTCCGGAGAGGGGCACAGAGATAAAGCTGATGAAAGGGGCTGGAAAAAAGGACCAGATTTTGGCCATTGTTGGATAGAAGACAAAATAAACCCACTTTCTGGCGCTAGAAGACAAATAACAGGAAGGGAACATGGCGTATCAAAAGGGCAAATTTAGGGTGTTCAGCTGAAACAGCTGAACACCCTAAATTAGGTTCAGCTGGATTTAAGGGGATCTATTGGCAGAAATGGAACATAATTATGTTTTAATAAGTGTATTAACACCTGAAACTAGAACTTGTGTATCATTACTGTATTAGTGTACCTATGAATAAGCATTGGGGTTTTTTTTTTAGCTTACAATGAGCCCTTCATATCTATATAGGGAGCGGGTCACCTTACACGAGCCCGCCATGTTGTGCTGCCATTTTTCTACAGTAGCCCAGAACAAACAAAACAAAATCTAGCTCTTTCACATTTTTATGTCACATGATCGCTTGGGGAAGGGGGGGTAGTCAGTCTGTTGCGATCTGAAACCTCACCACTAGAAGCCACTAAAACCTTCACACTGGCTCCTTTAAGCGCATATATTGATAAATGTCTGCGACCGTACAAGTGCAGTATCGGGTGGAGATTAATTATACAACCAGTTATGGGTTTCGTACATCAGTGAGCAATAAAATGTCAACACCCAGCTCAGTGTGTGAATCATTGTGGGGTTGTATCAGGAAACAAATCCTAACATGTGATTCCCAAATTTCAAATAGGTGATGGACGGCTTTAGTGGAACATTTTCTTGGTTAACCTTCGGATGGCAGCCAAGTTTACGTGGTGCTCCGCCCGAAAATTGATTGTTTTGAGGGGGATTCGTCTCTGGGCATTTTTGTCTTTATTTGATACAGACCATCAGAGAGGCTGATAGGAAACAGAGAACAGAGCGGGATGATGAGCTACAGAGGTCCCCACCTAGGCTCAAATCCCAGGACATCCCATAACGCAGTCATGCAAGCTCACACCGCTCGGCCCGAAAACCTATCTTCTGTGTGTCAAACGCCGGTCCGGGCTCTAAAAGGTTTTCGGTTTCTTCGCTGGCAGACAGCAGCTGCTGTGGTCATCAAAAATATTCAAAGATGTCCATAAAATCTTCTCAAACCGCTCGTGCAACACCACCGACTCCCCAGCTGTCTGCCTGTATGCTCGGTATGCTCCAAACAATCGTTGTTTCACTCGCAAATCTTCGATGTTCGGCAGAGCTTTGGACCTTCGGACAGCACCAAGTGGAAGCATTGTATCTCGCCGTATTTTGATGCGGCGTTGACAGACCTGGTTGAGGTAGTAGCACACAGACCCGGCGTGTTTTGATGCGCAGGACTGCGCCTTTGCAGAACCCGATTCAAGAAGTTGTGATTGCTGAGTGTTAATGAAACCAATAGGTTGCAATCCAGGTGTTTCCCGTGAAATTAAATCCAAACATCTGAGTAGTTCTCAGATGTTTTGCAAAAACAACACTTTTGGTAAGGGCAGCTCACGCGGTTCAGCCACATGCACCTTGACTTACTTCCCCTTCCAGTGTAGCCTCCAAATTTTAATTGGGCCCACCAAAAAAAAAACAAAAACAAAAAAAAACCTGCATTTCCCCTCGAGCTGGGTTCACCTTTAATTGCATGCTCTGAAATACAGATTTTAAAATGCATCAAAAGAATAACTAGTGAATGCATGTTGATGCCTGGAGAAGCTGGGAATTAATTAAACATGACCTGCTCTCGTTCTCCTCTGTTCCAGGCCAGAGAGAGATTGATGTCCCTTTGTTCATCAGAAAGAGAGCAGAAAAAAAAAGAGATGGATGAATTTAGTATTAAGCAGAGCAGTGTAGTTCTGTGCTGCTAAGATATCATTAAGTTCACGGGTGTTTGGGTTCTGTTTTGATAGAGGGAAATAAACCGGAAAAAAGAAACAGGGCGATGGGGGGAAAAAAAAATGGAACTTTGTTTCTCCTCAGAGAAATAAAATCAGGTGAGCTGCGACACTCAGACAGTTTGCGAGCAACAGCACCGACACCATTGGCAGAAAGAGTATGGAGGATAAATGCCACTGATGAATAGCAGATTTTTGTTGCTTTAGGTTTGGTCTAAGGACCAAATGAGCAGTGCTTGCCCCCCTTCCTCATTACCACCACCACTAAGGTGCCCTAGAGAAAAGCCCCCATCCCCAACTGCTCCGGTGGAGCTGCTCACAGCAGCTTAAACATGAGGATGTTACCGCTTTCAAGTCTTACTGGACTTTTAATTACAACCGGGAAATTTTCGGCGCCCCCCCACACACACACACTCACACACTCACACAAAAAACATTCAACTTAGCACTAATGAACGAAGACATGCCAGAAAGCCGGATGCATACGGGCACCCTGTGCTTTTCCAATGTACGCCGTTCGAGGTAATTTAAAAGAACAGTGCACGGTATGTTTGACTCCCACGTGACCCACAACGCAGGCCTCAAGAACTCAAGACAACTGTTGTGAGTTGCTGAGGTGTGAGCCCTCACTTACCAACGTGGGAATCCCCCCCACCCCCGTCTTTCAGTGTTTATCTAGACATTGGGACTAAAAAACGTGACCCAGTTCGGTTCTAAGATTGATGGTCTTTCTGCAGCCTCTCAGCTTATCAAAATACAAAATGATGCAGTCTGCGAGACAAAGTGCGTAACGTTTACCGAACTTGACGACAATTATGTAGTTGATTTTCCAACAAATCCAGAAAGCAGGATAAACAGGAGCGAAGCTTAGCGAAAGAACCTGGAAAAAAAACACGGAGATTCTCACCACTTTGGAGGCAACAGGCATTTGGCTTTTTTCTTCATTTCTTTTTCCCATTCTGCTGGTCGCCTTTCATATTCCGGCCACAAGTTTGGGAAAAAGAAAAGTCTTACAGTTTACAATTTGATTTAGGGCTCTCGACCAAGTATTTGACTCATCGACCTTATAGGGGGCAGCCAAGTTCACAAGATCGCTGCCAAAGCTGCCGTATGGCTCTCGCAGCGACTGGCATGTTCTGACGCGCAGCAGATCACATCAGCTCGGACGCATTGTTTTCATAATATGCTCATATGGGATTTTAGCATTTCTGTTCCCTCGGTTTCATGTCAAATAAAAATCAACCTGAAGGAACACAGCACAACAGCTGTCAAGTTACGTGCCCACACGAACGCAGAAGTATTAGAGGGCAGCAGGTAGAACGTAAACCTCCCTGTTTCTGCAGCACAAGATTGCGCGTGCACGCTCGGGGCACGGCGAGCAAAATTTCAGCCCCAGAGCTCCTGAGGAGAGACCTTGTTAAAATTCACACCATGACAGCAAACGTGGGGGTCAGTGCTCCTGACTCCCAAGGGTGGCCCATGCAATTAGTGGTTAAGTAATGGGGCAAGGGCAGGGCCAAGTTGTTGATGTGGTGTATGCAGTCTGATCATGGAGGAAATGGAGGTGGAAATGTGGGGGTGGGGCCGGGCGAGGTGGGTGTATGTACCCCGGGGTCGCGAGCTGTCAAAGGCAAAAGGATCATGTTTCACGCTACGTCTCCGCTCACTCTCTCTCGCGAGGCTAATTGCTGTCGGGGGATTATTAATAGGCGCTAATAGATCACAGCGAAGCGACTAAACGCCACCTCTACGGCCATTGTTGCAAGCATGACCTTGAGGGTTTGGGCGTGCACAAACACAGGCGTCAACATTCATTTAAAAATAAATCGAAAAATAAATTTTAAAAAGCTAATGTTCGATTTACATGTGTATACGCAAGTGGTGATTTGCGGTTTCATGCTGGTTGGGTAAAGGACAAAAAGACGATAAGTATTTAGAGACGGCTATGAAATGCAAGGAAAATCGACGCAGGAGGCCGCTGGTGTAAAAAAGGGGTGAGACGCGGATCTCTGGTTTCAAACGGTTTGAACTTTGACCTGATTTGACACCGGAGCTCCCGAGCCGCGATCGGCGCCGCCGCCCCCCTGCCTCACATGTCGTGTATTTAAATGGGGGCCCGAGTGAACAATAGTTCCCTTTAAATTTTGACATGTTCCTCTGAATGGGATGTTGAGAGCAGGGTGTTTGTTACTACAACACATTCTTTAAAGAGGCACCCCCCCCCTTTCCCCTCAGTGTGTATATCAACAAGCCTTTATATAGTACACACACTAAATCCCTCGGTGTTGACGAGCTGAAAATGGGAACAGTGTCCTTCCCTGACTCTGCCGGTAACAGTATGTCTCTTATTCTGTTTGCATGTACAGTATGTCTGCTCTGGGTGCGCGTATGCAGCGGGGTCAAAAAATGTCCGAGACCATCTTTTGGACCCCGCCGCAGATACGTCTGCACTAGCCAAGGACACGCAGGACATACCGGGCACAAGGCCACACAGCAACATGCCGTAATTTATGTTTGTTTTTGTTGCCATAGCTGTTTCTCTTACTTTCCCTCTCTCTTTTTTTCGGTCCCTCTGCCTTATCTGCATCCTTTCAACAAAATTTCTGTCTTCATCTCCTTTATCTTCCTTTCGGCCCTGTTATTGCTCTTTTTCTACAAATGTTTGTATCTCTGCACGTCACTGCTCCTCTAACTGTCTTCACCTCAGTCTTATAACAACTCCCCGGTTGTCTGCGTGTCACTTTCAATGAGATTACGATAAGGCTTTAAAAACAAAACCCCCTAGGAAAAGCTGAACCTCAGTGACAACTTGGTTAATTTTGATCCTGCATTAACATCTTGCCAAAATTGCTCGTGTTACATCAACATTGCAGCTACGAGATGGATTACTGAACCGGCCCGCTGGGAGCCGAGTCTCTGAAGTGACCTAATAATTCTTGTCGGAAAAATCAATCAAAAGACTAGAAAAATATACAACGCAATCGCAAAGAGAAGTAAAATCGACTGCAGAGAGGAAAAAAATGACCACACAGAGATGCAAAACAATCATAAAGAGACACAAAACAACCACAAAGAGATGCAAGGTGACTACAAAGAGATGTAAAACAACTACAGAGATGCAAAACGATACACGATGAGAAGCAAAACGACCACATAGGGACACAGAGGAGACACTAAATGACCACAAGGAGACACAACGTGACCTCAAGAGAAGCAAAATGACCACAAGGAGACAGGTCACCACACGGCCACCGTGGCTTTCGGGTCTCCTCCAGTCGTGGCGTCCTGCTCGTACGTATAGAGCGGAAGCAGCCTTTTACAACTTGGCACTAATGACTGTCCCATTGTCTCATAAACCATCCGCGATCTGCACAAAAGGAGGAGGTGGACGGAGACAAAGACGTTTATAGCAGGACAGCAAGTGAGGGGAAGAAGGTCGTCGGAGGAAGGCGGTTGGACACATAGAGACGGGTGGTTCATGTACAAAGAGGCAAAAGGGGGCTCTTTCTCCACCTTTGTTTGCCCAGAGGAGGCTGCCTGAGCTGCCCCCCCAAAAAAAAGGCTGCCCTGTGCAACCAAAGTGTTTCCGATACCGGCCAATGAGTCAGGATCGATGGGAGAGCCGAGGGTTGCCGACAGTCGTCGGGGGAAGAGAAGGCCAAGTGGCACAGCTAGGCAGGGCCGGCCGGCGCCTGGCACCGGGGCCGACGAGCCGTCGGACACATAGATTTACACAAGGCATCTGCGCACCCGCGGGGCACGGCTAGCTCCCCGACGATGCTGCCAGCCAGCCCCCCCACAGCATTACAAAGTGGAGCATTCTCATCATTTTATCGTCCCATTAGGGCAGAAATATAAATCTTTACAGACAGCATCACGACAGGGTGATGTAAATACAATACATGTTTTGTGCGTTTTATGACCCCCTGGTCTGTGTCTTGTTTTCTATTTGCTTTTCCAGTTCTGTCTTCCTTGTTTGTGCATCTTTTGAGGTTTAAGGATTTTTGTTTTTGTTTTTTCTTTAATTGATAGATTCATCATTTAGCCTTCAAAGTATCGGAAAGTGATGAAAAATCCCAATCACACGTTCCAACAGCCGAAAGTGATTTGGTCAAATTCCTTGTTTTCTCTCGACCGACTGTCCGCAACTCAAATCTATTCCACTCGCACTGATATTGAGCAGGGAAATGCAGCCACTTTCGCACTGATGAAGCTGGAATCGGCAAATATTTGGTGCATTTACTTAACAAATGATTAAAACCCTTAATAAATTGCTGGAATTGCTGTTGATTCTTTTTCTGCCAACAGATGAGAAAAACTTTTCAACCATTTGTTGCAGTACCAGACAATATTTTACTGTTTGTCGCACCAGAGGTTAGTGCAGTTTACACTTTGGCATGTAGTCATGAAATA